>BQNB010059660.1:0-37237 GCA_026074375.1 Tanacetum coccineum | reverse complement strand
AACTTATTTTATACAGAATATAATAAATATAATAACATGTATAAAATAGACCCCATAGTTTTAGAAATTATAAATCACCCCCTTATACTTTAAAGATTCAATTCGGCTAACTAATTAAATCACAAAACCCTAATTTAATTTTTCCCAATCACAAACATAATTATTATTCAATCATTAGCATTTATTGCACCTGGAAAAATTATCAAAACCCTAACCCTAATTTTATTTCTTTCCTTTTTCCTTTTATTCGAAAATCGGCAAACCAAGAAAATCCCCAATAATTATTCGAATCCTTCCTAAATTTTTCCAACAATTTATCTGAGTCATATATGATATAAAAAACCTTATAAAAATATAAAATCAATTGTACAAATAATTTTTATGCCGATTTCATAATTAGCTAAAAATTAGGGTTTCGAACATGTTTTAATTTATAAAATCAATATAACATGCATGATAATTTTTCTTAAGCATTTTATGAATTATAATGATGAAAAATGAGGTACAAAAATACCTTTGATGATCCTTGGTGATTTTTCGAATTATTGAACCCGGTTGTGATTTACGAACCCAAAACAATTACCACAATCGAACCAAGCCTTAAACAATCTTTCCAATATTTTTCCCACAATCCTTGACCTTCAAAACACCTTATAAAATTCGTGCTTGCCTTGGAAAAATTTTGTGCCGCCTCTTTTATATTTTAGGGTTTTCGGTTTTTTTTTGTTTTTAGGAATTAATAAAATGTCCTTAATAGACAATACTAATAAAATCACAATATGTATCATCTCAAAACTGATATACTCTCAACGATCATTGTCTCCGCCGAAACTTTTTGGCTTTCCTTGTAATTAACTACAAATCTCTCTGATTTTAAAATTAGCCAACATTATTTTTTATTTATCCTATTTTATTTTGATTTAAATTTAAACATTATCTTAAATAAATATAATTATTTTCTTCGCACTCTCTACAGTATAATATACATAATTATTAATTATTTTCTTAGATAATATAAGGTATAGTTAATCTTACAAAAATTTCTAATTGTCCCGGTGCATGTTTTAATAATATCTAACATTTCACAAATGAAATTTATTCATCCATCTCTTTTATGGATTAGTCTTGAGAGCGCGTTAGGGTATTTTGGCTCAAATCTTTAACACTTGCGTCTCTTTCGAGATATTTATCGGTTTCATCTCACAGTTATCATTCAGTTTCAGGCTACCACCAGTAATATTTCACTGAGGTGTGTCTAGTCTGACATAACAAAATAGTTAGTACCTGATCAGATAGTTAGTACACCCTCGTTATATAAAATAGTTTAGTACCGTTTATAAGATAAGGCCAATACACATACTTAGGAAAGTGATATCGCGCAACTGATCTTTATAACAGCGTTTTGTAAAGTCCCATTAGGGTTTCCTTCGTCCTATAAAATCGAACTCCACACTCGTCCTAACTTCTACAGGCGTCGGTAGAGAATATAGTTCGTACAACACGACCTAATCAGTAGGATTCTTAAAATTCTTCGCCACATCCGAGCCTATTTTCTTAGAGCACTCATCTTAAACATGACTAGAAACCTTACAACACGCACACCTTGGAGGTTTCCACTCATACTTAACACGAATATTACACGTATAGAACCCCTCCCTAACAAGTTTAGGCATAACCACCACGATAGTATCTTTTAACTCCACATCAGCCTGAAGCTCAATCATTGCTCTATCATAGCTTGATCTACCTCATGATTGCATGTACATGTCAGATGTATAAGATTCAAGCATCAAAGGAGTACCAATTTTAATAGCAATGGTACTCAACCGATCCTCACTAAATGCCATTACAGGGACACTATGGAGTTTTACCTAAACCTGGACATTACCAACATTTTCTTTTAATAAGTTCTCATCCGGATTCCACTTTTTTAGAATCATATTATTACGAATAAACCACGGACCATTTTCAAGCATTGAATCTAAACCATTCATAGAGCTAAACTAGAAGCAGAATAAAATGGTAGACGAGTTAAGCATTGATTTAACCAGTCCATATTTACCCCAAGTGTTCCTAACATAGTTAGCAACAATAGGGTAGGTCACTCGCTTTACCAAAAAGAAACCATATGTCATATTATCAAATTGTTCACTAATAGCTCTAATAGACTCTAACAGGACAGCCATATGAGTACCGTTTGTCGCCAATGTGATTAAAGTGAAAAAATTCACACTTTTCCTACTCGATTCACCAGTAAATAATTTAGCGTTAGGAGTACCTAAATTCGGGTCAATAGTGATGCTAATCGGTGACTGCCCCACATTCACATCCTTAGTATTCCCAACAGCAACCAAATGCTCATCCACAATAGGCGAGGATACCACACTTCCATCTTGAACATTGTAACATCTCTCAATTTCAGGTCATTTTATGACTCCTAATATTTGTCACTATTTATTTTGGTCTGGTGCGCGTTTACTTTTATTTTACCTTTGAGCTAAATCGCATAGACTAGAAATAACCAATTAATGTAAAGGGTCATCAAATAAATTAAGGTTTACATCAACCAAGTAAGAAATAATTATTAAGAAGATAATTATGTACTTTGCGTATTTAATTTTTATTGATCACGTAAAAGGGTTACGTTTCGCAATAAAATACATTAGGACACACCCTGAAAATACCTAGACTTGCCTAGACTCAAACCAATACCCACTTTTATTCCTTAAACACAAAATTTATTAAATTCTTATGTTAAATACCCACTAAGGCCGAATAATATGGTTTAACCCATAAAACCATTCGTCCCTTGGATATTAACTAGCTAACAAATCCTATCTTGATCTTAAAAGTACTTGTACATCCACTAGTTAATTAAGATGTGTCCTAATGGTCTCCTAATGGCTATTACACAATGGATCATAACCAAATTGTTCTCTTTCGCCCCTTAGGCCATGGCTAAACAAAGAAACATACACACAAACCATAGGATCTCCATATCTAGGGAAATCTTGTACTTAGATTGAGCCATTAAAGAGTGTACTTAGGTGGTTTAGCTTAATACAATGTGTGACTAACTAAAAACCATAAAACCACCAAGGTTATGGCCGGTTTAGTTTATTTGTGAGACTAGGAATATGAAACTAGCTCATTGCCTATAAATATACACTCACACTTAACACTTAACACTCTTACAACTCACACTCACTCAAACCATAAACACATATACTCTTTTCTCTTGTTCCGGTCACAAACCGCACCCAAGCACACCCCACACATCTTGTTTTGAGTCAACATATATTCACTAGGGTTTACATATGCGACCTCAAGGTTTACGCGAGCTAGGGTTTGAATATACATTAAGCTTTGAAGCTTGGGTTAGTATTTTCATATTTGAGTTTGGTCACTAATACTATTCAGTTACATAGAAGCAGTATTTTCTCCTCAGCCCAAATGGATAGGTAAAAGTGAGTTTGCTAACAGTTTTAGCTGCCTCAATAAGGGTCCTGTTTTTCCTTTCTGCAACACCATTCTGCTGTGGAGTTCTAGCCATACTAAACTCCCTTTTTATTCCTTTCTTAGCACAGAATTCATTCATAGCATGTTCTTAAACTCTGAACCCAATTTTATCCCCCCCCCACATCTAATGATTTTAACATTATGATTCAATTGATTTTTCTAACCTATGATAAATTTACAAAGGAATTTTGAAAGATGTTTTCCATCCTTGTACTACGAAAAATACCCAACTAAATCTCCGAAAATCATTCATCACAAGCCAAACAGTAATTTTCTATAATACTTTCTAGCAGAAAACAAGTCCAAATAAGTCCATATGAAGTAATTCTAGGGGCTTTCTAATAATTCTTTCTAACTTGGCCTTACATGAGGCCTTATGTTGCTTACCCTTCTTCCAGGCAACACAAGTGTGGTCATTTACAAAAACTTTTGAAGGTAAACCTCTAACTAGGTGACCATTAACAAGTTTGTTTTTTTATTTTTAAATTCACATGACCTGAAACTCATGTGCCATATATTTTAGACTCATCTGCTGTGTTCATTTGCAAATAGAACAATTATACGCTCCAGAGGGCACAATGTCGTAATTCCAAGCTTACACATCATCCTTTCAAGAGCTCGAAGTACAACTTGACTTTCATCCGCAAGAAAGCTTAAAGCAGAGACAGGATAAAGGCATACAGTCTAATAAAAATGACAACTATTTTTCTTGTCACACGCTTTGTAAGACATGAGAAAGGTTAAACATTCAGTTCACTACCAAAAAAAACATCATCAAAGTCTAATATTAGCATTCTGATTTCTTACTTACCCGATATTTTAACCTCTGTTTGGGATCACTTCCAAAAAGCCACAACCTCCATTGTAACTTCATAGTCGGAAAGATAAGCTTTGTTTCCAGTCATATGGCTAGAGCAACCACTATCCACCACTTGTAATAAGCATGATCCTGTAACAAGATCTCTAGATTGCCCTGCACAAAAGGTAAGAGAATTAGTATCTCTTAGGAACCCAGCCCTATACACAACTTGGAAATCCCTTTTGGTCAACATACTCAACTTCTTGAGCATGAATGATCCACTGTCTTTGACACATATACAAGTAATTCCCTTAGGCCTCCAAACCCACCTTGACTTTTTAAGGACATATACCATCTTACCCTTGACAAGTATTAACTACTTGCCCTTGGTGTCCCCAGCAGTAATCATATTTTGACCCAAAAGTTTTAACATCTTTGTTTTAAGTCTTTGGTCAAAAAGCTATGGTTTTGTGTATAAGACCTCTTGATAGATTATATGAAAGCCTCTTGGACTATACATTGGTCCATTCTTGGAAATTAGTCGTAGAAAAGCACCACTAAGTTTTGTGCTATTTTTTAAGAGAAAATGGTCTAACAGGACTAACATGCCTACAGTACTAACTGGCCCTAGCATACTAACTGCCTAGCATATACTAACTGGCTATTAAAAGCAGACTAACTTTTGTGAACTAATACTCTTTTCTCATTTTGCTTAACAGGATAATCAAATCTTTTCTTGTTAGTGAGCTCTGATGGGACAAAAGTCTTATCTTAAAATGTGGTATTTTGAAAAAATTTGATGATTAACCCTTTTAGCATTATCCCATACTGGTTTGACCACCCTTGGACCAGTATTGACCACATTTTTCAGCTTAGGTTCTTGACTCTGTTTGTCATGAAAATTACAATCTTTGATCAAACGGTCAGTACTGTAAACAGACAACGCAAGCATTAATTTTCTTAAAAACCCAATTCCTTGTTCTGAAATTTGACCAATTTTATCAAATCTAGTTTAACTTGGTTTGAGTCTCTTTATCTAACAGGACTAACAGTTTTATGCACTTCATACTGCATCATCCTCATCATCTGAGTTCCAATCCTGCAATGTTAACTTTATCTCGTGGTAATCGTATCATAACTTTTTCTTTAGGTTTTTGAATATATGCTTCATTTGTTTTACCTGACAGTCGCACTATTGTTTTAGTAATTAAGATCCGTTGTTTTTACTACAATTATTTTCTTCCTAATGGCATATTCATCAAAACCTCAAATAAATTATGTCAGCTCTTGGGGTTAAAAGTTCCTGTAATAGAGGGCACAGCAGAAACCTCCATCTACTTTAGAGAAACTATCATTTGCTTGTGTGTTCTCTTCATCACTTGATTGACATTAAAAACACTCAAACTAATCTAACTATCATTTCAGAATTGTTACCATCATACATTCATTGTGTGCTATACTCCTAAACCAGTTTATTCTCTAGCACTCATATTGACTGTTGAGTTAATTCAATCAAGAATCTTGGATGATTTCCTTCCTATTTTTGATTCTTCCCATTTTTCTATCTTTAATTTTAACTCATCTCTTTCCTTAACAACTTTCTCTAATTCCAGGTTAAGGTTGTTAATTTTTATTTCTCTGCATTTAAGCTCATAGTTTTGAAACTCATATTTTTCACCCCAAGCCAGTTCATTCTTTTCATGTACAAGTATCCTAGATTCTAGTGACTCTAAGGCTAACTCATAACCCTGAATTTCTAGTCTTGCTCTGCTATGTTTTTCTCTTTCACTATCATAATTCTTTTGAAGAGTTTTAAAAGATTCAAGACATTGTTTAGAACATTTTTGTACCTCATTGTCAGAAGAACTTGATGAGCTTGAAGAAGAGATTGCCATTAAAGCATAGTTGACTGGTTCTACTTCAAAATTATTACTCCAGTCATAGCCTCCTAGACCATCTTAAGCCACCAGTGCCTGTGATGAAGATTCATTTGTTGATGCATTGCTCCTGTCATTTTCACCATAAGATCTTCTCCCTTGATTCCTTCCAGATCTGCAATCCCTAGCAAAGTGCCCTTTTCTGTGACAGTTGTAGCACTCAATTTTTGACTTATCAAGAGAAACATGTCATTTTTCTTTGAAATCCAAGTTCCTTAATGTCTTCTGAATGAATTTCTTTACCCTGGCAGTCAACATAGCCACCTGCCATCTAAGATCCAATTCTTCCAAGTCATCTTCATCAATCTGCTAAAAATCCTCATTTTCAAGTTGAGGACTGGTTGTTGGTTGTGCAAAGAAAGAGCACGCTACATCATGAGCACATGGGGTAGTTGAAACTTGACTAATTCCTCCAGCAGTACTAACCCCAAAATCTCCACTGGCAGTACTAACTTCATTAGTACTGCTAGTGTTCTCAGAGGAAAGAAATGCCAAGTTCTGAGAAGTAGAAGTGGAACTTGAAGACCTTTTCATCTCATCTTCATAGACCCTAAGATTATTGTAGAGGTCATCAATATCAATCTCATCAATGTCTGGCTTATTTCTCATGATTAGAGCAATTTGATTCCATGAAGAAGGAAGACTTCTTAGGAACTTCTGGTTGATATCTTCCTTTGATATTGGAGCACCATGAACCTCCAATTGACTTATGAGTTTTTGGAACCTATCATAAGCCTTGTCCATACTTTCATTTGATGCAGTAGTAAAGTTTTCAAACTGATGTTTTAGAACATTTTTCTGCATCTTCTTGGATTCTTCATTACCTCCAAACCTTGCTTTGATTGCAGCCCAGAGTGATTTAGCATCTACAACATTGTGAAACTTGAGGAGGTATTCATCAGGTATTGCTAAAAGCAAGATGCTCTTAACTCTTTCCTGATTCCTTTTAGCAGCCAGTTGTTTGGCAGTCTTAGGAGCAGGAGGAGCAGATGTTTCTCCAGTTGGTGCAGGCTCTTCTTCTAGATCTCCATTGACAATAACATCCCATAGGTTATGGTCTGTGTGACAGATATATTGTCGCATTCTCATGCTCCAAATATCATATTCTCCCTTCCTGATGATAGGGATTTTCATTGCTGTGATAGTGGGTGGAGGAGTGTCTTGTTCTGCCATCTTACAATTGAGTTCTTCTTATTCAGAGTTTCCACACAAGCTCTGATACCACTTGTTGGATCGTTTTACTGAATAGATCTTAACCTTCAGCTTGCAAAGAGTTTGCTCCTTTAGATAATTCTAAAGCAACAATAATGAAACACTGATTTGAACACTATTGATTATGCGGAAACTAATCAATAATGCTAAGAAGAACAATATTAAGAATCACAAAAGAACTTTATATTATAACTTGAATCTGCCTAGGTTACAGATTACAAAACTATGATTGCTAATCGATCTCTATTGATCTGTGTAGAACTATATCTACTAACTATGCCTAGGGTTCCTTTTATAGACTAAGGAAACCCTAATGGGCTTTACAAAACGCGTATAAAGATCATGCATATCCTTTCCTAAGATATCTCATGCATATCTTATAAACGGTACTAACTATTTTATACTAACGGTACTAACTATCTGATCAGTACTAACATTTTGTACTGTCAGTACAAATTACAACTAGCGGTACTAACTAATATAACTAACGGTACTAAGTCAGGAATGCATAATTCCCAACAATCCTCCCCTAAACATGATTGTTGAACTTGTTTAACTTCATGTTTCTTTAGTGTAAACATCTTGTAGACCAGGAGGATGTATCCAAACACTCTGTCAAATCTTGATCTGATCTTTGATAATTTTGACATCTTCAGCTATCCATCTTTATCAGCAACATGTCTTCTCAGCAACACAGCAACATCCAACTAAGTTGGCTTTGTAGTTTTTGGCAAACTACCAGCCATTAACGGATTTGATATTCCTTTACCAGTAGCCGTTTGCTCTGGGATAGCCAATTCTTCATTGTAAACAACAAGGTGAATTGATAACCTTATAGTTTTGAGTAAACTATCAACTATCAAGATTGATATATCTTACCAAATTCTGTTTGCTTTTGGACCAGTCAATTCTTCATTTCCATAACATGGTGCACTGATAACATATGTTTTTAGAAAACTATCATCCTATCATCAGATTTTGATTAGTCTTGACACAGGAACTGTTTGATCCTGAGACTACTAACTCTTAAACTGTAAAGCAAGGTGAGTTGAGAACCATACAATTTATGAGTAAATTGTCAACCATAAATGGATTTGAGAAGTCTTTACCAGAAGCCGTTTGCTTCTGGACTATCAATTCTGATGTCTTTAGACTTGGCAAATTAAAGACCATTATGAATAGTTGGTGGTGTACCACACTAAACCCTTCTCACTTTCATTCATAGCAGAACTCTTTATTAGAGCTGTTGCTTAATGAATCTTACCAAATGTAGTGCAGCAGTACTTTCCTCTTCAACCTCCAATCCCAAATCAAGCATTCTTTACAACAATTCCTTAGAGAGAGGATACCTTCTTTCAACTAGCATATGGATGACTGTCCTGTCCTTAAGCTCTAGTTGCAAAACACCTCAAGCTTTATACAGTCTCCATCCAAAAACCCTCATTATTGTTGATTGTTCCAGAAAGTCACCTAATCATTTTCTTTCTATTGAGATTCAATACATAATCTTCAAGTCTCCCCAAAGAATCAACTCAATACCTTATGGTGTGATTTCTGAGTACAACTTCATCACCAAATCATATAAATAAAACACATCCTGTCTATCAAAAATATGTAGTACCTCTGTTAGATAGTTAAATGCCCTCAAGCCATTAACAACTATAGACAACAAGGTAATCCCCATCTGGTGATAAAACCTTGTGCAACTTAGAAACAAATGATTTTATCTCCATAATCTCACATATCTATTACTTCAAATTACAATCCTTAACATTTTCTGTGTTCATCATCACTATCATCATCTGCTGTGGGTCCTTGGCCTCTTTCGAGCAATCATCTTCACAAGACCACTCTTTTTTCTTTGTACCCTGCCTGTCACTCTTGTTCAGCATGTACCTTGCTGTGGTCGTCTCCCATGATATTCCATTGACAACCCTCTTCTTTTAGGGTCCTTTTTTTTTTTAAAAAAATTGTTCATTCATCTCCTTAAATCTGTCTCTCATCCTCCACAGAACAATAGCAATAAAATCTTATCAGACCTTTAACTTTGATAACAGAACTTGTATTTCTTCAAAGTTTCTTGTTCTATAAATCAGCATGCTTCTTTTCCTCCTACATGCTTTCAGATAGGTCATCAGTTTGTTTTCTAGCTGGAGTTCTTTTGTGACTGCGTCTGATTGCAGCAGCTCATTGTTGAGTAAGGAACCTCCTTGGACTGCAATATATCAAAAGAAATTGCTCTTTCTTCAACTGTAAACGATTCTCATTTCTTCCTCTTGAAGCCTTGCTGCTAGAATCTATCACTTCAATTCAAGCCGTGAATATCATCAAAATCTTTTATATGAGAGCACCTATGTATCTTCTTCCTCCGCTAACTTTTAGCATCTCCTTCTTATTGCTTCCAATCCGCTTTGCACCTTTTTGGCTATTTCTTCCATCCTTAGCAATCTGAACAAACTTTTTTTCATCTTCAACAACTCCTTTAACTCTGCATACGGACTCAGCTTCTTTCTCAAGACTCTTGCCTTTGTCTTTAGATCAATTTTAGAAGAGGCTTCATTTGTACGTACTGACTTGTTGAGGTTAGCCCTTGGTCCTATTTGAAATCTTCAGCAAACTTTGATCTCAACACCTTTTTGTTTTGCCTTATTTTGGCTCAATAGATACCAAAAACTCACAATGGGCCTCATCATCTCTAAAAACAGTTGAAGAGCAGTACTTACATCTGAAGTTTCACTTTGTGCTTAGCAGTACCTTCTTCAAGCATGTCGTTACTAACTTCTAACTTCTGTTGGATTAAAGGCGGTACTAACTTCAGGCTTGTCAACTAAACTTTTTGACTGTCGGTACCTTTATCTGGGCTTGAGGTTACTAACTTCTACTTCGTACTAACGCCTTTTGTGTATTTTTCCTTCGCATCAAGCACCACAAGCCTTAGTCCTCCCGTAATCTAGAGCATCCTCAGACTCCATGTCATCCATTGCATCATCCGCATATCATCAGGTCTATCTAAAGCTGATCTTTATGCGCACTGTAGTTTAGCCCTTTGGCAGGTTTTTTCCTCCCCTGTTTGGATACAGACTCCCTTTTGCATCCACTTTTTCTTCAATGATTTCTTTCCTGCCAATCTTTGCTTTATGGATACACTCTTTGTTATGAAGTTTGTAATAAGAGTTACTACGAGTAGGTATGTATTTCCTACTGTAGAGTAAAAAGTTCCTGCTGGTAGTATTAGTTTCCTACTGGTAAGATAATGGTATAGTTATAACTGGCAGGTCAAAGTTATTCCTACTGGTAGTAAAATATTAGTCCTGTAGAATTAGCTTACTCAAGTTGTTAGTAAAGTTAGTTAGATGATAGGATATGCCATGAGAATCCCTAGAAGTGATAACACTTATACTTTACTTTTAGTTAGGGTTTCATGGGTATTTAAGAAACCTACGGCTTGGATGAAGGTACTGATTGGATTCATTAGAAAAACACGTTTATTATCAATAGAAAATATCCAATAGAGATCATTGTTATTTGGTAATTCATTAACTCTGAGTTGTTTAATTCGCGAAACAGTATTTCATTTGGTAAGTCTCTCTTATGTTAACGTGATTACATAATTGCTTCTACAACCTTAACAGAAGCTTGAAGATCTATCTAGACTGACCTACAATGTATCAGAGCCTGGAGAAAGCCTCTTTAAAAAACTTTACTTACTTACTCATAGATATAACTTACAATGACTTCACATAATCAATCACTAACATACCCTAGCCATCACCATCAGTATCTACATTCTCTTTCCCACCAACAATAACCTTGTTCTCTGCTCAACCTCTGAACCAGTGTTTAGTCCTCCAAATCACTCTCAAACCCACAAACCACCCGTCTCAGCAACTCCAACAATATCATACAAACCACTATCTCAACAAATATGCAAATTACCTTACGTAAGAGAAGGAAGTAATATGAGACGGGCCATGAAGATGGAGTATGGATCATGAACAGTGATCACAACTTTGGAACATTGTTCTAAATGGAAACACAGAAAAGGACAGGAAGAGATCCAAAAGGAAATATTATGATTCTTCCTCCTGTCTCTGTTGAAGAACACATTGCTGTTCAAAAAGAGACAAAAGCAAGAGCTATATTGCTTCAGTCTCTTCCTAAGGATCATATGGTTGATTTTCACCATCTAGATGATGCATGGGGATATTTGGGTTGCTTACAAAGCCAAAATTGGAGGTAATGATAGTCTAAAAAATAGGAAGTCAATGCTAAAAGCAGGATTTTCCATGGTAGGTAATCTAATCAAGGGTCTTCAGCAGAGGCAATGACAGTATCATTAAAGAAATATTGAGATCAACTTATATCAGATGCAAGCTAACCAGACAATGAAGATTTGTAACATGAAGTTTTCTTAAGCACTTCCACCTTCTTGTCACAGGTGGCCATCACTCTAAAACAAATGGTGGTCTTGGATTATCTAAGCTTTTGATGATCTAGACAACAAGTCTCAGACTTCTTGAAAGTTGAATGTGTTAAGGGTAGCTCACTTATGATTTCAAGAGGTACTCTGTCTCCCTACTCATTCAGCTTTTTATTAAGCTGCTAGACTAATATAAAGAAGTCCATATCCAGAGTCAAATCACATTCCGCCACCTTTACTTCTACTTCATCAAAACCTGTTGCCCTTTAGCAATGTGAAAGAAAATGTACTCCATTCCATGTGCTGAAAGTGATCCACGAACAACAGATCCACTTATGAAGATTTCGATCAGAATTGGGAAATAGGAATTGGCAGGAATACGCCATCTAAGGTGCAAATGGCAATTCTCACTGTAGGATTAACCTATAAAACAGAAAGATGGGAGAAAGAATTAAGTTTAAAGACAATGCAAGGTTTGACAAGAAGAAGGTCAAATGCTATAAATGCTCAGAGTTGGGTCACTTTGCTAGGGAATGTACAGGGAAACAGTTGGATTCTAAAGCAAGGTACTCTTCATTCAAACTTAAGGAGCTGGATAAGTCAGAAGAACCAAAGGCCTTGTTGTCTGTTGATTCAATGTTAAACTGGTCAGACCATGAAGGTGAAGATGTGGAAAATGGTGCTGCTCAAGTATATGGGATGATTGCTGGAGCTGAGGATGATGCTGCTGGTAGTGCTACTGGTGATGCTACTGGTGATGTTGCTGATGATGTTTCTAATGCTGCTACTGAATTTGCCCTTATGGGTATCTCTTCTCAGGTACATACTTGTCCTTTTGGTTGTGAACATCTATATGCAGAACTTAAAAAGGAATTTGATAATTTAGAAGTTCAATACAAAGAGTGTTATATCCAGGTTCAAGCATATAAAAGTACATTACAAACTTTAGAACAACAGAAGGGATGGTACCAAAGTAATCAGCTAGCATTAGAAGAAAGAATTAGAATATTAACTGCTAACTTAGTAAACACAACAAACATGTTAAAATATACTGAGAAACTGAATGACCAGGCTAAACTTGAAAATTTGAATGATAAGGTTAAACTTGAGGAGTCTAATGCAAAATTTGACAAATAGAAGGAGTGTTCCAAAAACCTGGTCAAACTAATTAATAGTTCCATGTCCTCTAGATCAAAATTTGGTTTAGGATTTGGAGACACTTTTGGATCAGATGAGGTGTTTGATCTCTCTGCCCCTAGCATCTTTGACTCATCCCCTAAGGATGTTGCAGATAAATCTCTCTATGACAGGTTTGTTAAAGTTGTTAGAATGCATGTTGTTCCTCCTCCTATAATAGGAACATTCATGCCTCCTTCCAACAAGCCTGACCTTGAAGATACACAGGTTACCTATGGTTCAAAGTCCAATGATTATTTTGACCGCCCGTATGGAAATTTCCAATGTGGAAAAGGGATGAGATTTCCACATGATTTCGTTATTGGTTATCCTACTACACCAGAAAAGACATGATGCTATTTGGGTGGTTGTTGATCGGCTAACCAAGTCTGCTCATTTCTTACCTATTCGGAAGAACTATGGTATTAGTAAGTTGGCGGAAGATTACCGACAGGAAAATCTGTTAACTGCATGATGACTCCCGACTTCTATTGTTCCGACAGAGACCCGAAGTTTAACGATCTCGTTTTTGGAAAGGATTACAGAAAGCTTGGGGAACTCTCTTAAGTTTAGTACAGCATTTCATCCTCAAACCGATGGTCAGTCAGAGAGGACCATTCAGACTTTGGAAGATATGTTAAGGGCTTGTGCTTTGGAATGGACAGGTAGTTGGGATGAATATTTGTGCTTGGTGGAGTTTGCCTACAATAATAGTTGGCATGCTAGCATCAAGGCAGCACCTTTCGAACTTTTGTATGGTAGAAAATGTCGAGCACCTATTTGCAGGGAAGAAGTAGGTCGAACGAATGATTGAAGGTCCGGAGCTATCGAGATTACTAAAGAGAAAGTGGTCTAGTTGCTAAGGAGAAATTAAAAGAAGGCTAGATCGCGACGGAGGGGTTGGGAATGAGTTATGCTGATAAGCATCGACGTGACTTAGAGATCAAGTGGAGTATCGTGTATTTCTAAAAGTTTACGCCCCATCAGAGAGTTAAACGTTTTGAGGATCAAGGGCAAGCTCGAGTCCTGATTTTATCGGTCCGTCTGAGATTTTGGAACGTATTGGAAGGTTCGTATCGTCCTGGCGCTTCCTTCGCATTTTATCGCACTTCACGATTCTTTCATTGTATCTCTTTGAGGGGATACCATATCATCCATTGCATGTCCCGCATCTTATCCTTTTGATCAGAATTCATCCTATATGTCTTAGTCCGAGGAACCATGAATCCATTCTTGGATCGCCAAGAGAAGTCATGAGAAAACAAAGTTATTCCATAATTGTAAAGATTCTTTGGAAGAATCACCCAGAGCGATGAGGCTACCAGGGAGACCGAAGAGTCTATGCGAGCTAGTATCCTCATTTCATTGTCTAGTTCGGTATGTTTTAACCGTTTCGTTCTCATCGTTTTCATCCGTCCATTTCATATTTCTAGGACGAAAATTTATTTTTTAGAGAGGAAGAATATGTAAAACCTAAAAATCTCAACAAGTGTAAAATTACCAAAATACCCCTAACGCAATAAAATCCATAAAAGCATGCATAAACTTCATTTAAATGTTAGAAATTATAAAAATGCAACATATGACAATTATGAAATTTTTGTAAGATTAAAATTACCTTATATTATATAAGAAAAATAATTAATATTATGTATATATACTTTAGCCGAAAATAATTATATTTATTTAATTATACTATTATCATTAAAGCAAATAAAATTAAGATAATTACAAAATAATTTGGATAATTTTAAAATCTGATTTTAGTCTACTTAAAAAGACTAAAATTCAGCCTAATATCCTAGTATATCTTTTATACATTTCATTTTATTAATTCCTAAAAACAAAATCCCGAAACCCTAAAAAAATACAAATGGCGGCATAAGAAAATTTTCAAAGGCTAGGACGAATTTTCTAAGGTGTTTTGAAGGTCAAGGATCGTGGGAAAAATATTGGAAAGATTGTTTAAGGCTTGGTTCGATTGTGGTATTTGTTTTGGGTTCGAAAATCACAACCGGGTTCAATAATTCGAAAAATCACCAAGGATCATCAAAGGTATTTTTGTACCTCATTTTTCATCATTATAATTCATAAAATGCTTAAGAAAAATTATCATGCATGTTATATTGATTTTATAAATTAAAACATGTTCGAAACCCTAATTTTTAGCTAATTATGAAATCGGCATAAAAATTATTTGTACAATTGATTTTATATTTTTCTAAGGTTAATTTAAATCATATATGACTCAGATAAATTGTTGGATAATTTTTATAGAGGCTCGAATAATTATTTGGGATTTAATTATGTTTGCCGATTTGCGAAATAAGGGAAAAAGGGAAGAAAATGGTTAAAATGAATTAGGGTTAGGGTTTTGCTATTTTTTCCAGGTGTAATCAATGCTAATGATTGGGAAATAATTGTGTTTGTGATTGGGAAAAATAAATTAGGGTTTTGTTGATTTAATTGATTAGCCGAATTGGATTTTTAAAGTATAAGGGGGTGATTTGTAATTTCTGTGAAACCTAATGGGGTCTGTTTTAAGACATGTTTATTATATTTCTTATATTCTTTTATAAAATTAAGAATGGGGGTATAGATGTCATAGTTTGGAAATTATTATGGCTTATACAAATGGTTAATACATATAATAAGTAATTAGAAATAATTAATTAAAATAGAGGGGCTGAAATTGTAAATTCTTGAAAAGTGGAGGTTTGGGTTTAGTATTTAATGTATAAAGTAATGAATAATTGTCCCATATTTGAATCTATAATGACTTGGTTTGTTGTAATTAAGGATAATTAAAGATATTGTTTAAATAATAATAAACAAAACGGGCTTAAAAACTTATAAAATTGTGTAAATTAAGGGTTTGACTTGTACAATACAGAAATGGAAGGAATAAACTAATAAAATGTGAAACTTTAATACTTACACTTTTAACCTTGAAAAAGTTGATTTTGCTTATTAAACCCTAAAATATGGAAAGTTATGTTTATATTTAACACCTAAACTTGTAAGGTTTGACATGTTAAGTCCCTAAACTATTCAGAAAATACTTATAAAATCTACAAATGATGAAATATTACTAATTTTTTGGAAACTAACAAAAAATGGAACTTTCTAAAATAGAAAGTTTCTAAAAATGGAAAGTTACTAAAAATAGAAAGTTACTAAAAATGGAAAGTTACTAAAAATGGAAAGTTACTAAAAATGGAAAGTTACTAATTTTGGAAACTTACTAAAAATGGAAAGTTACTAAAAATGGAAAGTTACTAAAAATAGAAAGTATAACTTAAATGAATGGTTTGTAATTCGAATTCATCATTTCTTTAGGTTCGGTCAAGAGGGAGTGATTTTGATATTCCTGTGGTGTTTTCTTTGATTATTGCTTTGCTTCGGAATAAGGTACAGATATTCTAACCTTATCGTTAAGGTTTCTCATGACATATACCTCCTCTATCCCTTTGATTTCTTATGTGATTGGCAACATTTGCTCTGAGCCTTTATCTTGGTTCTCTATATATGAATCTGTTATTATGTTATATTTGAACCCTGCAATGCTACCTTTGATATTTGAACCTTTGGCCATTGAAACCTTTGCTATATCCCTTTAAATAACTTTGATTATGACTTTGCCTTGAACCCTTCAGTTGAGACCCTAGGCCATAAGGTAAATGGCCGTGTCATGATGCACCCTTTGGCTTGACTCATGTGTGAGTGAGTGAATTTCCCCTCACGCCGCCCCATTTGATATTATATGCGCATTGATAAATGAAGATTATTATTGTTTTAAGGGGCGTAAAGGATGCATCCTAGTATTTGTTTTGAATTCAATGGATTATGACATTATGATAAATGTATATTTGTTGACTGATGTTTGGTGCCATTCCACTTCCTTTCACAAATTTTGGAGCTCATGACTCCGTGTGTTACATTGAATTTGATTTTTTATTGGGTTTGGGCTGGTAATTGGACCTGATTTGACTTTCTACTTCATCTTACATTACCCTATGAATTGACTTCCCTGATTGTCTACCTTTAAATTTGTATTCCTTTGATCATGTCTAGTGATATCCTTTGCACCTTGTATCGTATCCTTTGATTATCCGTTATCTTTTGCGTTCGATTATATATATATATCTGTTCACTGGGCTTTGTAAGCTCAGCCGCACTTTCTTTTCTTGCGGCAGGTATCTTAAGCTAGGAGCTGGGGTTGCTTTCGGGTAATGAGTGCTGAGTTTGGACTTACCCAGAGATCTTAGTTTTTGATATATGATTTTTTACTTTTCGGTTCCTTTTATAGACTAAGGAAACCCTAATGGGCTTTACAAAACGCGTATAAAGATCATGCATATCCTTTCCTAAGATATCTCATGCATATCTCATAAACGGTACTAACTATTTTATACTAACGGTACTAACTATCTGATCAATACTAACTATTTTGTACTGTCAGTACAAATTACAACTAGCAGTACTAACTAATATAACTAACGGTACTAAGTCAGTAATGCATAATTCCCAACACATTGTCTTCTGCGACGCTTGTTTATTATGATAATATTAGTGTTGTGTATTTATCTTCTAATCCAGTTCAACATCATCGTACGAAACATATTGAGATTGACATTCATTTTGTTAGAGATTTGGTTACTGCTGGTCAAGTTTGAGTTCTTCATGTTCCTTCTCGCTATCAGTATGCCGACATTTTCACCAAAGGCTTTCCTTTTACATTATTTGAGGAGTTTCGCTCTAGTTTGAGCATCCGGTGTCCTCCCGCTCTAACTGCGGGAGAGTGTTAGCCTATATTATTGTTATATTTGTATTGGGCTCAAGCCCGAGTCTAGAATGTTCCCTTTATGTATTTATATTATGTACCAAATATTCATTAGTCAATACATAGATTATTATACCAATCTACAGATCTGTGGGCTAATCTGTGCCCTCTAATACAGAATATAACGTCTAGAAGTTTAATAAGGGCGAGCTTTAATCGAAATGACAAACTAGCTGATGTGCTTATTGATGGGAGTTAGAAATGGCCAAACGAATGGGCTATTACACAGCCAATTGTATTTCAGGTTCACCCTCCTTTATTGATTGCTATGACACTCTTGTTTGGAACACATGAAATTGACAGCTTATGCATTTTATGTGTCTCATGTTTAGGTTATTATCCGTCCAAGAGGAGAAGAAGTAACATAGTTTCATTTAGTATGGCATCATTACTCGATTCCTAGACATGCTTTTAATTTATGGCTCATTGTGAGCAGAAAGTTAAAACACAGGACCTGATGAGACCATGGGACGTGGGGGGTTCAATTGATCTAAGCACATTTTGATGATCGTTATGTGATGGAAACCTTACTCCTATACTTATTTTTTTCGAGTGTACCTTTTCTATGCAGGTATGAGACTTGATTAAAGTCTTGGTAGGTATGCAAAGTTTAGCACCCAAACTGGACGATAATGTTGCATGGATCATGCCAATTTATCACACGAACTTTATTTTGAGTATAGTAGCTCGTTTGGTATTAGCCGAATATACCTATTATATTTGTTAAGAAATCAACAATAAAATTCATAGGAAAGAGGTTTGTTGCCCTAATCAGATTCACGACACTATAGTTTAAGTGGTTCAGAAGAAACTCGTGACTATACGGTTTAGGAAACTTTCGAATGTGACTCGTGTTTTACAAATGTGGAAGATCTCGAATGCTGACATAGATTATTTGACATAAACATCTTCAAGACATGTGTTTGGTTGTTTCAATGACGTACTTATTTGGTTTAGTGTTCAAGTTGATGTCTTTTGTTTTGTCTTTTGCTTTTGGCTGTTGTATTCGAGGTGTGTTCGAATATGTTAGAGGTTTTTGTTTACAATTGGTCTATAATGGCTCATTACCTCTTTCTCATGTAATTACATTATACTTATTTATTTTCAAAACCCTTTACCAAAAAAATCGTAGGTAGGTATGTGTATTTGACTGTTGTGAGGGAGAGAGTGTATTATCTTTCTTGTTGTGAGTGTATGTATATTTTGAGTTATTTTTAAATGATAAAAAAATAAAAAAGATTAAAAGGATAAATGTGAAGGGTGTGCATGTGAAATGCCCCTTTCCTGACTCTAAATTTGACCAAAAATTAAAAACTTTTCGTAAAAATGACATACCAAAACGGACCTTATGTCACTTTTTTATAAACTGACAATAATCTATTACAAATCGGCCTTTGTGACTATTTTTACATGAAACTAGACTCAGTTACCTTTAAAACGGCGGGTTGCACGACATCTAACTCCTTACGGTTGATTTTATACCAAATAAACAAAATGGACAGAATCTGGGGAAAATCCATTTTTCTAAACTGACATAAGCATTTGACCATATAATGAAATTCCATATGGTCATATGCTTGACATATGCCATTTATTAAGATTTGATGCAACATTTTTCACATATGGTGAAATTTGCATAGGACTATATACTTACTACAAAAACTTTAGAAAAGACTATATTTTGCACCATTTTTGGAAAATCGACTTCCAAGACTCGAAACTCAATAAAACTTTTCAGAATTCTCTATAATAATATATTACTTCAATCTCATAACTATTTGTATTATAAATGACCCATATACATATACTTTACAAGGTTTGCCAAACACCGGTTTTGACCCACTTTCAAATACAACTAACATTATACACAAGATCATTACTTCCAAACCAAGACTGAGACTTGGACACTTGACAACAACGTTTATAAACCATTTTGTGACACTTGGGGGTTTAACCTTAACTCAAGCTTAGCATCTAGTACTAAATTCATACGCACAGTCCAACGCTTCCAATTTCTGAGCAACCAAGCCATAAGCCTTACTTACATCATAAACACCTACACAAAACATCAAAAACTAAAAGGGCAAGCTAACGCTTAGTAAGTAAAAAGGTAATAACATGATATTATATATAATGAATCACATAAGCGTCATTCGCATTCAACTTAATCCATCATACCATACATCACCATTACTTGCACATAACACATAATCCACTTATCATTCAAACACAAAAATAGTCTTTACATACATTAATTTGGTCACAATTAGCTTAACCATAACCTTGGCTAGGTTTGCCAAACTAGCACTTAATCTATCCTTAATCAAAGCCTCTTAAACCTTTATTATCAATTTCTACATAACACATACATGATAAAATTAATATTTACCGGGGTAACCTTTTACCCAAAAAAATACATGATAAATCAACATAATCTCATGTTAAAACCGATTTACTTACCTTATCTCCAAAGCTAAGTTTATCAATAATTTGCATCATCATACAAAGCTTGCATCCTATCAAAAATCAATACATATTTAATACTACTAATTTATATAATAATTAAGTGTGTCTAAATTCATCCATATCATTTATATGATCATATCATCCCAAAATTACTAATTTTACTTAAAACAATAATTGACCTTAACACATTATTAATAACACCTCAATACTTGGTTTATAATTACAATTACCCAAAAACCCTAAATTGGGTACATGAACCCTAACTTATAAATCATCCATTTAACTCAAGGTTAGGATTACTTACTTGTGTTGGATCGTTATTAGAGCACAGTCTTGTCATAAGAGCACATGATTCACTAAGATTAATCACCCCACTTGTTCTTCTTCTTTTCTCTCCATTTTCCTCTTCTAAACTAACTTCACCATACACACACAAGAAATCCATAGAATGTTATGGAGGTCAAACAAAAAAATTACTAGTTATGAGTTAGTTACTCAGGTTTGACCATTAGACACCTTAGGTCCCTTAAATCTTTTCTCTTATATTTTTGACACAAAATATTATCTAAAACCGTTTACAATATATATTAACTTATGGTTTGACTATCTAGTTTCACTAACAAGCTTGACTTTCAACATAAAACATTGACTAACCAATCACGTAACGCCTTCAAACTTATAAAACTTACAGTCAAACTATCTAATGACATTCTTCTAATAAAATACTCAAACCCGGTTTTGGGGTGTTATAAATCTACCCCTTATATAGATTTCTTCCCTGAAATTTTACTTGCTTAATGCTTGCGACCAATTGCAAAATTTTCTACATCTTAGATCTACCTCATAGTCATTATTCCAATACTATTTATTCAAATGCTACAATTCACATCATTTAACATCCTTAATCAAACTAAGTCATATTCAAATTAATAAAAGCTCACCTAATACACATAATTTTCACAAAATTTCAACTAATTCTAATGACATTGTGTCATTAGTATCACATTATGCTATGGAAAGTCTTTAGTTTACTCAACATACTACCTAAAATAACACACCACATTTTGAACTTTCAAAAGTTTCCAACAATGACGACTTGGCATTCAGAAAAATCTACTATTTTGACTCTATATAAGTCAAACTTCGATGCCACTTCCATGCCATTAACCAATGCACTAAAATGACCTAAAGTCATTTATCGGTCAATCTCACTAATACTAACACGTATTTTCTAGGATTCTCTTAATTCATATAAAACCTCTTATTTCAAAACCCTGAACCTTATTTCAAATTTTTAACGAGTACCATCTAAATGACACTATTAAAACCAATAATATGCATTACTTAAGAAACTTCCTTTTAAATTTCAAAAATGACCTACCCGATTATCTTCTCCACTTAATGCACAATCATCGTTCTAGGCATCTATCTTAATATCTTCACACATAACCTTAAACGTCGTTATAAATTTTCCATTCATACTAATTATATTTGTTATGAGGTCTAACTTGTTTTAGTTTTCATTTTCCTATTTTTCTACCCATACTCATGCCATGTTGAATACACATAAGCCTACTCATTTAAAATTTGTTATTTACATAAAGAGGCTTCCCAATCTATATAAGTAAAGAATTACAAACTTATGGCTCGGCAATTTACGATTTCTTTATTTAAATAAACAGGCGTCCTAATCCATTTAAATAAAGATATTATAAATCATCCTACTTATACATTTCCAACATAACACTCATACCCGCCTAACGCTTCTATTTATTCTATCATTGATCCCATATTAATGTTTTTTCATTTTTAATTTTATCTTTTTTAGCCTTTGATCCAATCTCACTAGCCTTTTCATCCATGCCATGAAGGCAAGCTATCATCTATGCCATAACGACAAACCATGCCGAAGAAGACAAGCTAACAACAATGCCATAAAGGCAACCATGTCGGGGAAGGCAAGCTAACACCAATGTCATAAAGGCAACCATACCAGGGAAGGCAAGCTAACAACAATACCATAAAGGTAACCATGTCGGGGAAAGAAAGCTAACAAACATGCCATAAAGGTAACCATGTCGGGGAAGGCAAGCTAACACCAAGGTCTAGAGTATTGGATACAATCTATTTTTACCTTAATATTCTTTACTCATTCATCATTCACGTATTTTACTAATGAAACTTTTCCATTTCCAAATCTTATTGCCTTACGCAATTTCATCAAATCTTCATTTACTCATTATCTTAGACAAGATCTATATGATACTTCTCGATAAAAAAAATTCATATGCATTCCCGTAATGTATTCATTGTGTTCTTTTCAACCACAAGTTGACCATCAATTCCATTTTTATGATAACACGTCATTTTAGTTTATCCGACTTTTCGTACATAAAAACATCTCGTATGTTTATTTCATACCTCTTTCATTAACCTCATTCAATCATAGCCTTAATCCTCATATATCTACATGAATATATTAATGTTTTACAATTTATCTAGCGCATTTAGTATCACTTAATATATCCAGTGAACACTTTCATTCATATTTTACTACCGCGACTTACTCATGATGTTTCTATATAACATGTCTCATCATCTTAACCATACATTTACATATAATGCTTACAAGCATCTATTCTCGATACATCTCAATTATTATAAGTCTTAATCCAACACTGGACATAAAATACAGTTAGACCATATATTGGTCATACATCGCAATCTAATCACATTCACTTATCACAACTTCTAACACTTCAAATTATGGAAATTTATAGTCATGCCTTATTCATCATTCATATACGTATCATACTTACGCATATCACACTATCGCATTTTACTACGTTATGTTCTCTATACAACATGATCACATCTTAATCATCATTTCAATAATAATGCTTTAAGGCATCTATTAACATTACACAACAATTTGCATTCAAGCCACTTATGCATAATTCATGCATCTATATCCTCTTGTCCTAATTCACATACTTGTATCATTTTTAATTAATATGTGGTCCTATGCATTTCACTTAACTCGTAAACTTCTAAGCATCAAGATATCATACTAATTCAAGAAACACTTAGACATATAATAACCTACCATAGACCTACGTCACATATACGTCAAACATTCATACTTAACACTTCTCCAACAAGTGTTAAACTTCTATACTCACATTTAAAAGCATTTAGTCTATGGTATCTTCATTTTTAATATCCACAAGTAATGAACTACCATATAACTAAGGCATTTACATTTCCACACTATTTACACTTACGGCAAACGCATCTATGAGTGATTTAAGTTTAGAAAACCCTATAATGGAAATCTAATTCACTTAAACCAAAGCTCTGATACCAAGTTGAAACGCCCCTTTTTCGGACTCTAAATTTGATAAAAAATAAAAACTTTTTACATAAACGACATACCAATCTGTTAGAAATCAGTATTTGTAACTATTTTTACATGAAACTAGACTTAGTTACCTTTAAAACGACAGGTTGCACGACTTCTAACTTCTTACGGTTGATTTTATACAAAATAAACAAAATCTAGGAAAACCCCATTTTTTTAAAATGACATAAGCATATGACCATATACTGAAATTCCATATGGTCTTATGTTGGCTATATGCCCTTTATTAAGACTCTGATGCAACCATATGCCCATATGTTAAAATTTGCATACAACCATATATTCACTGCAGAAACTTTACAAAAGACTATATTTTGCACCATTTTTAGAAAATCGACTTCCATGACTCGAAACTCAACGAAACTTTCCAGAATTCTCTATAACAATATATTACTTCATTTTCATAAATATTTGTGGTCTAAATGACCCATAAACATATATACTTTACGGGGTTTGCGAAACACCTGTTTTGACCCTCTTTCAAATACAACTAACACTATACATAATATCCTTACTTCAAAACCAAGACTAAGACTTGGACACTGGACAACAACGTTTATAAACCATTTTGTGACACATGGGGGTTCAACCTTAACTAGAGCTTGGTATCTAGTCCTAACTTCATATGCATAGTCTAATGCTTCCAATTTATGAGCTACCAAGCCATAAGCCTTACTTACATCATAAACACATACACAAAACATCAACAACTCAAAGGTAAGCTTACACTTAGTAAGTAAAAAGGTAATAACACGATATTATATATCATGAATCACATAAGCATCATTTGCATTCAACTTAATCCATCATATCATACATCACCATCACTTGCACATAACACATAATCCACTTATCATTCAAACACAAAATAGTCTTCACATACCTTAATTTGGTCACAATTAGCTTAACCACAACCTTGGCTAGTTTTGCCAAACTAGCACTTATTCTATCCTTAATCAAAGCCTCCTAAACCTTTATTATGAATTTCTACATAACACATACATGATAAAAATCAACAATAATCTCATGTTAAAACCGATTTACTTACCTTAGCTTCAAAGCTAACTTTATCAATAATTCGCATCATCATCCAAAGTGTTAGGTTTATGAAAAAGACTTCCCCCCTCCGTGTATTGTCTAGAATAGTATAGCTCGTAGTTTAAACGTAAGCGTATGACTCATGGTATTGGGCCGGGTCTTTTACCTACTTGTAAGCCCATACCATAGCCCATTAGGGCATTTAAACTCTTGTATAAAAGCCTCTTTCCAGCAATGGAAAGAGGTTGGTTGTTCATTATATGATAAACACACATAAGGTGTATTTTCTCTTACTAGAACTTACTTTCTCTCTCTTAGAAAGATTGGCCAACCCCTAAATCATTCATTGTGTTATGATATCCAATATACTACAATTAGTATCAGAGCCCATGGGATGATTAGCTAGATTGTGTGTGCATTTTCTTGGTTAGATTAGATCAAAAGTTTGGTTTTTGAAGGTTTATGGTCTCATTCTTGACACTCTTTGATTCTCACATTTGTGGTGTTAAAGTTGGTGTTTTTATAGTTGTTATAGCCTTCTAGGATTAAGTTGTGCAAAAGAAGCCAAGAAAAAACGTTCAAAAGGGTGATTTTTAGGTGCTTTTAGGTGGAAAAAATCGTATTTTTCTTGACTGCGTTTTGTCTCTCTGGCAAAATTCTTCATTGCGTTTTGTTAGAAAAAGGACAATGCGTTTTGTCATTTTGTAAAGGACAAAAGTACTGCGTTTTGTCTTATTAGGGACTGCGTTTTGACTACTGCGTTTTGTCTTTGCGTTTTGAGTCACTGTGTTTTGTCTCAAGATCCTGCGTTTTGGTCACTGCTTTTGTAAGTCACTGCGTATTGGTCAATGCGTTTTGTTTGACTTCACTGCGTTTTGTGTCCTGTTTGTTTATATATAACATGTTGAATTTGTCCTCTGCGTTTTACCTAATTAAGACCCATATTGCTATGCCTAGGAGAACTCTGTCTATTTCATTTCTAGATTGTGTTTGTCTCAAGACTTGACTGAGATTGTCTAAGGCTCTTCATTGAGTTCTGTCCCAACAAATTAATATTTGTCAAGGCTCCTCACTGAATTTTATCTATTGCGTTTTTGCCTAAGCTATTATCTTCATTACGTCATCCAAACAAACATAATTAAACAACTATCACCTAATCTAACAAACAATCATCAACTTATAACATACAATCACTAATCCATTGTTCTATCAACTTAATCCATTTCACAAATTCAATAATATGGGCTAATCTTTCGGAAGATATTTTATAATGACCGATTCAATATCCAACCACTATGCTTCTAGGACTGACTTTGCATCTTGCAACAACGAATTCGACTGTAATGTGTGGAAAAGTAGAATGGGTGAAACATCTTAAGTCAATTGATAAGACCATTTCAGATGTAACATTTCGAGAAACTCATTACATAAGAAATGAGGAGCCTTACATCTAGGTCCAAACACTCGATTTATTCTGACCTATCACCTGAAGATAATGAAAGGTACAATGCTGACATTCGGGCAACAAACATCCTACTTCAAGGGTTTCCAAAAGCTATCTACTCTCTTATCAATCATTACTCAGATTCAAAGGACATATACAAATGTTAAGATGCACCTGGAAGGTTCTGAATTAATAAAGAAGACCGTGAATCACATCTGTAATGAGACTACGAACACTTTCTTCGCACAATGGAAACTATTCATAGAATACTATGTCTGGTTTGCTAAACTCCATCAACGACATGAGTAACAACTAGATGACCTGTCCAAAATGCAGTGAATTCTAAGTTTGTTAATAACATGTTTCCAGAATGGGGTAGATTTATAACAGCAGTGAAACTCAACAGAGGCTTGAGGGACTCCAACTATGATCAACTGTATGCTTATCTAAAGCAGCATGAGGCACATGCCAATGAGAACAAAATGATGTTGGACCGATTTCACTCAACACACAGTTGATCCTCTCGCCTTGATATCCAATTTTGTCACCTCAGCATATAATTCACAATCATCTACAAAATCCATCATCCACAAAGTTTTCCACCACACTTGCAACACCTCAACTTGATTAGACTCTCTTCAACGTCCAACTTAATTGAGAAATTAACCATCACACTGTGCCCTTCCTCACCCAATCATACAAACCATACCTCCTCAAACAAAACCTCAACTGAGAAAATCATCAAATCCCTAGAACCTAGCACATTCAAGACAACAGGGTTGTGGTTCAGAATGTTCAGGGTCACAGATTAGAGTACAGGTAACAATGCTTGGGGTCAATGCACCACGTATGAGGGAGCTTCAAAACAGAGTCCTGAATGCTAATCCAGTCAACAAGCAGGTAAGTCTACAAACGCACGTATAACCACATTGCAAGAACTGCACCAGCCAAGCACCAAAAAACTAACTCCGAATACTTCAAAGACAAGATGTTACTGATGCAAGCTCAGGAGAATAGGGTGGCATTGGATGAAGAACAGTTACTATTTCTTGCAGGTGGACAAGACAACGCTGTTGATGAAGATGTGGATGAGTAACATGTTCAGGATTTAGCACTCAATGTGGATAATGTGTTTCAAGTTAATGACTGTGATGCTTTTGATTCTGATGTTGATGAGGCTCCCACGACACAAATTATGTTCATGGCTAATCTATCATCTGTAGATCCTATTTATGATGAAGTCGGTCCATCGTATGATTCGGACATTCTATCTGAGGTACACGGCCATAATCAATATCAGGATGCTGTTTGTGAACATCATGAAGAACACGAGATGCATGATGATGTACAACCAAATTACGTTGTTGACTCACATGCCGATTATACGAGGGATAGTAATATAACTCTGTATGATCAATATGTAAAGGACAACATAGTGCCAATGTATCTTTTGTTCCAAATGATGCATACATGATGATATATAATGATATGTATGAACCTCATGCCTAATCTGTCTCTAAAATAACACGGAACATAGTAGTTGATAATTCACTAACTGCTAAACTTGCAACATATAAGGAACAAGTTTAACTGTATGAAAGATGGGCCAGGTTTGAATTAACAGAAAGAGAACAAAAGATTGATGAACAATTAAGAATAGTTATCACTGACCGCAATATTAAGGAAGAAAATTTGAAAAAGAAACTTCATTCTGTAAAATTGCAACTTGCTTCTACCATCAACCATAACAAGTCAATGGTAGAAGAAGTTACGTCTTTGAAAAAGGATTTTAAACAGAAAGAAAACAAATACCTTGAAGAATTTTTGGACATGAAAGATTTAAAAGAAAAGGTCGAGGATAAATTATTCAAACAAGACCAGTCTCTTCAAACAGTTCACATGTTATGTAAAACAAAGCCCTATTATGATGAACTGAATAAGGTAGCTATTGTTTACAAGAACCCTTTATGCCTCACCCGTGCAAAGCAAGTTCAGCCTGCGTTATATAATGGTCATGAAATTATCAAAACCAATCATGTCCCGGCCATAGTGCACAATTCAGAGGATACCCTAGAGATAGCTGAAATCACTAGGAAGAAAATGAATGCCAAAATGAAAGACCCAGAGTGTGTGCAAAATAAAGTTAAGATCACACCACCTGATTACTCGAAAGAGAATTATTTAGTGACTTTCACACCACAGAAACAATTGACCCCTGAGCAAATATTTTGGTCTCAAGATCTCATCAAGATGAAAGCCAAAGCTCTCAAAAAGCAGGACACAGCCTCAAGGCCAATCAAAGCGTTGATGGTATATCTTCCAAACACACCTGTAATGCTTGTCCTAAGGGTGCTTCCAACAAAGAGTCAAGTAAAAATTAACATTTTTGCACTAATACAAATCTTTTCGGACTTTGAAAAAACTTATAACAAGAGAATTACACCAACGGGGCTCACTGAAGGGGAAAGGGATTTTGAACAAACCAAGGCATGTTATCTTACTGAGGTCATTCCATTTTTCAAAACACTTAAAGAACATTTTGAGGGCATTCAAAAGGCTCTAACTAAAGAAATTAAAGAAATGAAAGATATTTTTGAAGAGTTGGAAGCTGAGGTTGACCAAAACGGTGTAGATAGGAAACATGATAAGATTGAAAGGAAAAAACTTCTTATTGCTAATGATAATTTAATTGTTTACTGCTTGTCCAAAGAAGTGTTTTATGTTCCAACGAATTCTGAGCTTAATGTATCTAGTTTTACTGAAATGCATGATGCCCACACCAGTCTTGAAGCACGTTGTCTGGAACTTGAAGTTGAGCTTTCTAAATTACGTGATAAGATTCAAAAGGATAATCACAATGAGTTAGTAAAACGGTTTTCCAATCTTGAGGTAAATCATTTAAATCTACAGTTAAAATATCAAAACCTTAAAGAAAGTTTTGGAAACAACACATCTCCACCCACTCGAGATGTTCTGGATTTTGACTCAGTTTTTGTAATCGAAAAGATGAAAGCCTCAATTCAAGGAAAAGACAACGCCATCAAAAAATTGAGAATTTAAATCTCTCAATTGAAAGAAACCCATAGTAAAGCAGACCGTACACTTGATTTCAAGACCTTAGACTTTCAGATCACTCAATTAACTAAAAAAATCAATGTTCTTCAAGAACAAAATGAGCTTTTTAGGGCAGAAAATGGAAAGATTAAGCAGCATTACAAGGAATTGTATGATTCTATTAAGATCACGCGTGCTAAGCATCTAGAACAGACAACTGCCCTATTAACTGAAAATGAGAGTCTAAAGGTCCAAATACAGAATAAGCTGTCATGTGTCAATAAGGATCATGTAAAACCAAAAGTTCTTGCACCAGGAAAGTATGCTATAGATGTTGAACCTATTCCCCCTCGCAATAGGAACAATAGGGAAGTGCATCTAGTTTATCTCAAACACCTTAAGGAAAGTGTAGAAACCCTTCGCGAGATCGTAGAGGAAGCTAAGGTTGAAAGACCATTAGATAGCTCACTTGCATCAGCTTGCCGTTACACCAAACACTCTCAGGAATTGTTAGAATATGTGATTGGCACTTGTCCAAAAGCCCTAAATACACGAGATAACAAGCATGCTTCTACCTCTTTACCTAAGAAAAAGCAAGTCACTTTTGAGGAACAATGTGCAATGTCAAAAAGTAACACACACAAACCTGTAGAGCAACTGAACTGTCAGAAGACTAATGTCCCTGTGCCTCCTTCTACAGGAGTAAACAGTTGCACTGATGCTAGCAGATCACAGCCTAGGAGCAATACCAAGAAAAATAGGATCTTGCCGGCTAAGAGTGTCAACATGAAGAAAGTGGAAGAACACCCTCGGATAATTAAGTCTAGTCTGAAAACCACGAATCGTGTTGATTCTAGTATTAGCTCTAAGCATACTGTAATTAATTCGAATTCTCATTCTGTTTGCCAAACATGTAACAAATGCTTAATTTATGCAAATCATGATATGTGTGTGGTTACTTATTTGCACTCTGTGAATGCATCCCCTCTAACTAGGCTCACTAAACCTAATAAAGTGTCAGCGATTGCTTATGCTAACCCGAGGGAACCTAACCACAACTAGGGATCCAACTTTCCAAACTCTCCATCTTCATCTGTTTTCAAATGCAGGTCATACAGATCGTCCTTTGGTATTTGGACTCAGGCTGTTCAAAACATATGACAGGGGATCGCTCGCGGCTCAGGAATTTTGTGAAAAAGTTCATCGGGACGGTTAGATTCGGGAATGACCACTTTTGTGCTATCATGGGTTATGGAGACTACGTTATTGGTGAAAGTGTGATCTCTAGGGTATACTATGTGGAAGGACTAGGACACAATCTGTTTTCTGTCGGACAATTTTGTGACTCTGATCTAGAAGTTACCTTCAGGAAGCATTCTTGCTACGTTCGAGATACGAATGATGTTGAATTAATTAAAGGTTCTCGTGGTTCTAATTTGTACACTATCTCGATTGAAGTCATGTTAAAGTCCTCTCCAATTTGCTTGTTGTCCAAAGCCTCCAAGAACAAATCATGGCTGTGGCATCAGCGTTTAAACCACTTGAACTTCGGTACCATCAGTAACCTTGCAAGAAAAGATTTAGTTTGAGGCTTACCTAGATTGAAGTTTGAGAAAGATCATCTCTGCTAGGAAAGAGCAAAAAACATACCCACAAACCCAAAAATGAAAACATCAACTTGGAAGTTCTTAATACCCTTCATATGGATTTATGTGGACCGATGAGAGTTCAAACAATTAATGGGAAGAAATACATCTTAATTATTATTGATGATTATTCGCGGTTTACTTGGGTTAAGTTTTTGTGATCGAAAGATGAGACCCCAGAGGTTGTCATCAAATTTCTGAAGCAAATACAAGTCGGTCTCAACAAAACTGTTAGAAACATCCCTACCGATAATGGCACAAAATTTGTCAATAAAGATTTGACTGATTATTATGTACGTGTCGGCATTTTTCATCAAAAGACAGTTTCGAGGACCCTATAACAGAACGACGTTGTCAAAAGACGGAACTGTACTGTTGTTGAGGCTGCTAGGGCAATGCTGATCTTTTCCAAGGCCCCGATGTTTCTATGGGCAGAAGCTGTGGCTACTGCGTGTTACACCCAAAACCGATCCCTTATTCACACTCATCATTGCAAAACCCCATATGAGCTGGTGCATGACAAGAAGCTGATCTTACCTTTTTCAGAGTCTTTGGTGCTCTTTGTTACCCTACAAATAACAGCGAAGATCTGGGAAAATTACAACCAACAGCTGATATTGGAATATTCGTTGGTTATGTTCCTAGCAGGAAATGGTATAGAATCTACAACAAAAGAACCCGACGTATTATGGAAACTATTCCTGTGTAATTCGATGAGCTGACTGAGCAGATGGCTCTTGTACAACTCAGTACAGGACCCGCTCCTACTTTTCTGACGCCTGGATAAATAAGTTTAGGCTCGTTCCAAATTCGGTTCCTGCAGCACCTTATGTACCCCCCACAAATAAAGAACTGGAGATTTTATTCTAACCAATGTTCGATGAATACATGGAACCTCCTCGTGTTGAAAGACCGGTCTCTCCTGATCCAGCAGTTTCAGTTCCAGTCAATTCAGCTGATACACCTTCATCCACTACCATTGATCAAGATGCACCTTCTCCAAGTCATTCACCATCATCTTCGGCATTCCAATCTCCAAGTTTACATAAAGGCGTTGCAGCTGATTCTACTCTCATGGAAGACAATCCCTTTGCTCCTGTTGATAATCATCCCTTCATAAACGTATTTTCTCCGGAACCTAGTTCTGAAGCATCATCATCTGGGGATCATAGTTCAGCAGAATCTCCTTATGTTTCTCAAACACTTCATCATCTCGGGAAATAGAGCAAGGATCACCCGCTAGATAATATTATTGGCAATCCCTCTCGGCCGATATCCACCAGAAAACAACTGGTAACCGATGCCTTATGGTGCTTGTATAACTCTGTACTGTCAAAAGTCGAACCAGAGAACTTCAAATCTGCAATTATAGAAGATTGCTGGTTTCAAGCCATGCAAGATGAGATTCATGAAATTGATCGACTTCAAGTATGGTAAAATTAGTACCATCAACCAGTCCGTGTCCATGAATATTGCTCCTCAAAATGGATTTTACAGAGTTAAACTTGATGAATACGGTGATGTTCTGAAGAACAAGGCTAGGTTAGTGGCCAAGGGATATCGTCAAAAGGAGGGCATTGATTTCGAGGAATCATTTGCACCGTTTACACGTATCGAGGCTATTCGTATCTTCATCGCCAATGCCGCCAGTAAAAACATGACCATCTATCAAATGGATGTAAAGACAGCATTTCTGAATGGCAAATTGAAGGAAGAAGTCTATGTTAGTCAACCATAGGGTTTTGTTGATCCTGATCATCTGACACATGTTTATCGTCTGAAGAAAACTTTGTACGGTTTAAAGCAAGCCCCTCGGGCAATGGTATTAAACCTAGCATGATTTATTCGTGGACAACAAAATTTTCCAAGGGTGCAGTTATCCGACACTATTCACAATGTTCAAAAACAATGCAACATATTCCTTCGTTTATTCAGAATATATGTAAGATATCTTTTTTGCCTTCTATCCTTGGCCCGACCCCTAAAAAGCTATGTTAAAATATTTTCCTATGAGATGAGTTCTAAATTTTAAATGTCAATGATGGGGCAAATGTCTTTTTTCTTAGGCTTACAAGTTTTTCAAAATCCCGGAGGCATTTTCATTAATCAATCAAAATTTGCTCTTCAAATATTAAAGAAATTTGGGATGGATTCTTGGTGACCCTGTTTGATACACCATGTGGATCGACTCAAAACAGATGAGGACCCTTAGGATATTCAGTTGACCATACTCGATTTTGGAGTATGGTCGGCTCCCTAATGTATCTCATTGCCAGCAGACCCGACCTTGTATTCGCTGTATGCATGTGTGCTAGGTATCAGGCTTCGCCTAACAAAAAGCACCTTGAAGCACTTAAACGAGTCTTTCGGTATCTTAGAGGAACCATTAATTAGGGTCTTTAGTATCCGAAAGACACCGCTATAGCACTAACGGCCTATGTAGATGCGGACCATGCAGGCTGTCAAGACACACGAAGAAGTATGTCCAGGAATTGTCAGTTCCTTGGAGATAAATTAGTCAGCTGGTCATCAAAGAAACAGAAGAGCACTGCGATCTCAACTATAGAGGCAGAATACATTGCCATGTCTGGATGCTGTGCTCAGATACTTTGGATGAGATCACAGCTCACAGACTACGGCTTTGCCTTTAATAAAATTCCCTTGTATTGTGACAATCGCAGTGCCATTGCTCTATGCTGCAATAATGTCTAGCACTCCCGGTCCAAGCACATTGACATACGACACCATTTCATAAGAGAGCAGGTTGAGAAAGGCGTGGTTGAATTGTACTTCGTGTCGACGGATTATCAGCTCGCGGACATATTCACAAAAGCATTACCAAGAGAGCGGTTCGAATTTCTACTCCCGCGACTTGGTATGAAGAGTATGTCTCCGGAAACTCTTAAACGTCTTCAGGAAGGAGAAGAGGAGTAAAAGATGGTCTTCCTATATCCTATGTAAATATGTACATATTCAAAACCAAAAAGAAAATACAAAAATATAAAACCTATAAAAACCATAAAAATCAGAAAATAGAAAATACCAAAAATAGTTTTTCAAGACATGTCTTCCATTTATCGATAACATTTACGGACCTAGAAATGTCATTCAATAATGACACGGGTCTTTAAATGAAGCTCGAACGGAAGTTCAAACTTTTTAAAACATGTCTTTATGGCTGCAGTTAATTCAGGCTGCAACCCCGTTTTACAAATTGAGGAAGCATGGTCGCCAAAAAGACGGCTGTTCCCCTGACCAACGGTGATTCAGATCTCTCCCGGGCCAATGGATTCCGTTATATCCATGCAAATTCGATCTAATGTACGCTTTAGTGCATTATTTCATGATACGGAAGAGAAGTCTTTTGTCTATCCTTATAATTTTCCTTCTATGATTCTTCAAAAAATTATTTGGATTTCACATAGTGGTTAAATGTTGTTGGAAAATCAACCGGACTTGTGTTTTCATAAATTTGATACTCAATCAACGACTACAAGAGCTCTTTCGGTAGAAAACGGGTCATTGATTGAGGGGGAGAGTATTTTTTTCAAAATTTATGACAATAGGCATCTTTTATACATCGTATAAATATATGAAAAAGGTTGTATCTAACGGGGTTACATTTTAAGGGGGAGTTAAACCTGTGTTAACTCTAAATGGCCAAAGTTTGTCAGTAATATGCAAGTATAAGGTCGTATGTGCTATTTGCTATTTGTTTCCTAGACTCATAAAATATTAAGGACCATTTGTGCCATTTATGCATCTTAAATAATCCCTTAGTAATACTAATGCCTTAAATAGAAAAGAAAGTAGAAAGTGAGGGGCCAAATCTGCCAATTGATGAAAGTTTAACCTAGCTATAAAAGGTCCTTGAGAGTTGACTTGGTCAACTTCATTTCAAAAACAGTCAAACCTTATCACTCATTTTCTCTCAACCCAAAACGCAACAAATTGCGATTTGCCTGTTTCGTGATCTTTTGTGTGATTTCGTGTTTAGGTAAGGCTTGTTTTGTGTTCTTTATCATCTAATTATGCCGTATCTATAACATCTTGGCCTGAACTTCATTAAATCGCATTTTGTTAGGGTGTTCGTGCTTAATCGTCATCAAAATCTTGGTTAGTGTTTCTAATTAAGCTTTGATTGCTAGGTTAGCATTAGATCACATAGTTGATGCTTCGTTGATGTTTTAATTGCTTCCCCAATAGCTAATCTATGGTCCTTGTGATTTTCGCATATTGTTTGCCTTGTTGAGTCAAAAACATGAGCGTATGATGTTTGTGGTGGCCTTTTGTTGATGATAACTTAGTTAGTGAGTAGAATAGAATGTATATATTGATCTGGTTATGCCTTGGATACCTTGATTTGTAAGTTGAAATCTGCGAATATGAGTGTTCTTGGTTGCGTTTTGTTAGGGGTTCTTGGTTGCGGTTTGTATATGTATTTTCTTGATTGCGTTTTGATCTGAGATTCCATGTTGCGTTTTGCTTATTAATTGTTAAACAGGTCAAAACGCAAGTCATTGCGTTTTGCTTTGAAGACCATTAAAATATTAAAATATTAAAACCCTCATTTCGAATTTTTTTAATGATTGCGTTTTGTATATTTTGAATATAATATACCTTGCGTTTTGACGGATTGCGTTTTGTCTGACTGCGACTTGTCTCTTGCGTTTTGAAATGTCTGCGTTTTGATTATTTTTTATAAAATATTCATTGCGTTTTGTCCTACTGCGTTTTGCTTGTTGCGACTTGTCTCATGCGTTTTGAATAGATTGCGTTTTGGTTATTTTTAATAAAATATTCATTGCGTTTTGATGAATTGCGTTTTGCTTGGGAGATGTCTACGACTTGTGTGTAATTGCGTTTTGTTGACTAATTGGGTTTTGTGTCTTGCGTTTTGCTCTACCTAATATGTCTGCGTTTTGTCTAGTATTGCTTGAAAATTGCGATTTGGTCATTGTGGTTTGGTCATTGCGTTTTGTCTTCTCTTCTATGAGTTAACTTCCGTTGACACAAGAGTTGACCAAATCTATTGATCACCACGTTAATATGATCTCAGTGTCTTTTTCCAGGATTTAGTCCATAACTGATTATCTCCTGAGCATTTGCTCACATCTAACATCTATGTTCTGTATGTATGCCTTTCTGTGGATGTGACTGTACAGATACAATGGCTAATGTTAATGTTAATGCTCCTGTTGAACAAGCACCTGCTATGACACCACCCACTAGTACTGATGAACAGATCCTGCCTCGCAGCATATGGGTGCTTATAGGAAAAAGCAACTGCTATTTGGATGTTGAAAGGTCGCAGAGCAATCGAATCTACAAGATTTCGGTGGACATTCTGAAGCACACCAACTTCTTCAGAGCTTTCATTGCTTCTTCGACAATTCCATCAATCTATATTTAGCAGTTTTGGGACACTGTTCGATATGTCAAAAACACCGGAAGTTACAACTGTCATCAGCAATCCATTTTCTTCCCCACCAACACCTGATGCTCTCATCAACTTTGTCAACGAACTGGGCTACCCGAACTTTGTCAGAACCTTATCTACTGTCATTACTAATGACATGGTTCAGCCGTGGAGAGCACTCACAACAATCATTAATTTATGTCTTACGGGAAAGACTTCAGGGTTTAAAAGACCAAGGGCTCTAGTGTTACAGATTCTATGGGGCGTTGTCAATCGAGCCCATATTGATTATGCAGAGAGGATGTGGAAAGAATTCACCCAATCCATTCATACTTTCATCGAAGACAGAAAGAGGTACATCATACTCAGGGAAAAAAGAAAGCCACCCTTATTGTGATCCCAAGTGTTAGGTTCACCAAGCTGATCATCCATCACCTACAAAGTAAGCACAAATTCCACCCAAGACCAGGTTCTCCACTTCATTTTCCTAATGAAGAGTCTGTTCTGGGTTATTTCAAGTTTAGTGCAAAGGGAACCAAACGGGAAGTCTTTGGGATGCCTATTCCAAATGATCTTATCACTGCTGACATTCGAGGAGAACAATACTACAATGCGTATCTAGAGAAAGTAGCCAAGCATAAAAGATATCTTGCTGGTGAAGAAGTTAGTAATCTTGACTCTCCTGCACCTAAACCTGCTAAGGCCACCAAACCTAAAGCAACCAAGCAATCTAAGCCTTTAGCATCTAAAGCAGCACCAGTAACAAAACCTGCAGCCGCCAAGACTCCCAAGCCCACTGCTTCTCAACCACCCAAACCAACACTTGTAACAACTGAACTCTCC
>BQNB010059659.1:0-37237 GCA_026074375.1 Tanacetum coccineum | reverse complement strand
AATACGACATTTACGGGTTTTACGACAACAAATACGAATTGTATAAAACTCATGTCTGTTATGAACAGTAAAAGTTACTTAATAGATCTATTCGGGAAACGACCTCCCCGTTCGGGTGACTAGCTATCACCGAGAACGAACGTTATAGCATGTCGAATTTAGGATGTTTAGGGTTGAACATCTAATCGGGCAGAAATTGCAATATATATTATTGCAAGAAAGATCGTCGAGCTTCAGTGTCATGAGCTTAGTGTAAATGTAATCTAGTTTTGTGATGCCTGCATGTGTTGCATTATCACGGGAAAAGTCTTGCGGTCCTGCATATTATGATTTATCAAACCTATGAATTCACCAACATTATTGTTGACGTTTTAAAGCAATGTTTTTTAGGAGATCAGTAAGCATAAGGAGCCAAGGATACATTGGTGATTTTGTTTTGGGAAGTCATGCTAAAGATATGGTTGTTTTATGTTGTAGACCAGTATCTTTGTAATAAAAATCAGGAACAAGTAAAGCTATATGCTTTTGTATTAAGTCTTTTAATTAAATCCAATGTATCAGTTTTAAAATGACTTTTTGGTCGTTCTATATATATCTTGTGTTATTGATCTATGAAGTAACACGCCCCGGACCCTTATTCCGCTGCGACCCAAATTGGGGGTGTTACAGGCTTAGTGAATCTAACTCTTTTGTCCTTGTTCTTTGGGGTCACAGCCACTAATTTTCCATCAGTATTGTTGACACTCAGGCAGGTTTTACTAATGTGTGCAAGCAACTCCTGAATTAGTTTAGCATACCTACAGGCCGATTCTAAGGAATGATCTAGTGGTTATTTTGATTTAACATGTTTAACTAGATCCCTAAGAACTGTAGCTTCTTCTTAAGTGTGCTTAATATAAGCAGAGTGAGCTGTCTTTTTATTCAACAATTTAGGGGTTATTGGTTCCACATCAATCTTAAGCATCTCTGGATCAATAGTGTGTTTCGTAATAGCATTATCAACTAGAGCTTTTCCTTTAAGTTTCCTTAAGTCATCCTTGAGAGCTGTAATTTCCCAAACGTTTTCCTAAAGACTAGCATTTAAATCAGAGATTTCCATAGACTTTAGATTGACTTGATTAATTAAATCATCACATTGTTCTTTTGATCGAATACGTGTTGGTTTAATCGAGTCATAAAGTTGCTTATAGGTCTGTTTCAAATGCTCATTCTCAGCAATAAGCTTTGACACCCTATGATCTAATTCAATATTAATTGTTTCAATCTCCTCTAAGTCATTTTTAATCTTATCCTCATTCATTTTTCCACTTAGAGATTTAATTCTCTCGTTTAACTTCTTTATGACCGTGTCTTTCTCTTGGGACTGAGCTTTCAATACATTTAATTCAAAAAATTGATCAAAACTCAGAGCACTTTGATTTGAAATAGAATTGTCCCTTTGAAAATTTTCCTGATTATGTTGAGTATCAACTTCTAAAGAGATGCAATGTTTTCTAAGAGTGGTAAAACTTTTGAACAGTTTATCGTAAATCTCTTTTTCAACGAAATCCTTCTTGTTGAGAAGATCAATCTCAAGTTTGAGACACTTTTCACATTCATGCACATTCACAGAAGCAATATTCACAGGCGAATTTACAAGTATGTTCACAATATCTTTGCTTATTACATGTTCTAAGAGTCGTTCGTTTTCATTCAAAACTTGATTCATTTTAACTTCAAATGTTTTGGACTCTAAACGATGTTGTTCCACAGCCTGTTCCATTTGATGAAAGACATTTTGGACTTCAGAAATTCATTAACCAAATATTGATTGAATGTGTTAAATAAGTCCTTCAAAGCTTTTACAAATTGAATTATTTCATCTCTAAAACAAGCTTTTGTATGTTCGAACCCCCACGAGCCCTCAGTGATAGTTGTAGGTGTGGTTCTTTCTTTGACAACCACATCAAATCCAACAAGATGGTGTTTAAGTTTCTTCAAACTCGTATTCACCATGCTGAATTTAGGAAGTTCTTTCGAAACCTCAACTATGGTAGGTCTACTAGAAAGATTAGGTTCTGGAGAATTCACCAAATTCTGAGAACAAAAGGCTTGTTTAGTAGATAATTCAGTTTGTGGAACAAATCGTGTTTCAAAATCTTTATAAAGTTGGTTAAGAACAGCATAATCGACTAGTGTAGTATTAACTTTCTTTTCTAACATTATAGGATCCTTTTGTTTTAAAAGCATTTTTAAACGACTCTCTTCAGCAAGCAACAAGGTCTCTTCGGAGTCAGGAATCACAATGGCATTAGTTTTCTCAATAACATTACCCACATAAAGCTTTGGTTCCAACTGCTGAGCTTTCTTCAGATAGAAAGGATTTTGAAAACCTAGAGCTTGTTTAGTGATATGATCATAGAAAAACTAAGGTTTCGTCAATATGTGAACAGTTTGTGCGGATTAATATCTTTTAAAAACAATATTATCTAGTTGTTTAATCCTCTTTTCTAAAGTAATCTCTATATCTATGTTCCTAGATTCTTCTTTCTTAAAATCATCTTTGAGAAGAGAAACTATTTGCATTAAAGATTCTTTTTCTTTTAAATGTTCAGAAAGAGTTTGTTTAAGATGATCAATCTCTACAGACTGTGCACTTGAATCTGAAACGTTATCGTTACTCCATAAATCAACATTTTGTCCTTCTTTCAACACTTTAACTTGTTCATTATATCTTTCAAGCTCAACAGTTAACGTATCATTGACACTTTTATTTTCCATATTTATCTTGGTACATTTAACTACTTAGGATTTTAGTTGTTCAATCACAGATAATATCAATCCATCTTGTTGTGCAGAGGAGTTAGAATTCTGAACAGTTGCCTGTTGTGATTCAATCACATACTGAGAATAAGAAATGATATTGCTATCACTGGTTATTTCAGTCTCTGAATGGTTCACAACATTCGACTGTTCAGAAGACGGCATCACCTGCACAGCTTGATTAATCATATTATTATTCACATTATCATGATTGTGTACCTCAACAATAGCATCTGAACCATAATGAGATAAATTCGCCATAAGAGCAACTTTGGCGGTGTTGAGTTCATCACAATCAGAGTCATATGCATCCAAATCATCAGCTTGATAAGCAACATTGTGAGTAATGACAGTCTGTGTGGCTTGACCTTTTGGAATTCCTGGATCTGCCAAAAATTCTAGTTCCTCCTCAAGTAGAATTTGACCACTTGCTTGAGCTTGAACCAACAAAACTTTATCCTTAAACCATGAATCATCCCGTTTCCTCTTTGGCTTAGTGCACTGTTTGGACACGTGGCCTTCCCCTTTACAGTTGTAACAAATAACAGTCCTTTGTTTCTCGGAATTGCTTCCACTTGCTCCTGGAGTGTATGTCCTTGTAGTACCCGCAGTTAAAGAAGTTTGTCTCCCCTGAATTGGTTGTAAAGTTACTCTTCCATTATTAATGGTAGCTTGTTGCCTAGGGTTTGACGAATTCCTTAGCTGATTATTGGTAGTGGGATAGCGGGAAGTAACAACAGCAGTCAAGAAAGATATCATGTGATTGATGGCATCAATGGGATCATCACCTTTCTGGAACACTGGTACAATTAGAACCGAGTCTGGTTGGGAAAATTCAGATTGTTGGTTAACTGAGGGAGCATATTCTAATTGAGGGATGGATGATGATAGAGAATAAACGTTGTGGTGAATTGATGATTGATACTCATTGGATGGATAAGTGATTGAAAGAGGTGTTGATGATTGATGAGTTGAGTATTGTTGAGACTGATAAGGTGATCCATACTATGGAGACTGATATGGTGAAACTTGTTGTTGAAATTGAGTGTTTTGGTAAGAGTTTTGATGAGTTTGATAAGGGGACTGGGTCATCTGATGGGTTACAACCAAAGCAAGTGGATCTGAGTTGCGTTCTTGCATTAAACGAACCTCATTTGCATGAAATTCATTTTGTCCCAAATAAGTATGAAACTGATCAATGTTAGTAGTATGAAAATCCCGAACCAGTTTGACATCTGTCACAAATTTGTTCCATTCAGGAGGAAGAGTATTCAAAAATTTGGTGTTCACTTGAAATTGTTCCAGTTTCATATTGTAGATGTTCATGTCATTAAGGAGCAGTGAAAATCTCAAGTAGAACTCACGTAGTGTTTCCCCTTCTTATAAGCAAACTTATCGAATTCATCATAAAGCTTACACTCCCTTTCTTGTTTCGTCAATGAAGTTCCTTGCATGTGAAGTTGAATTCTTTCCCAAAGTTCCTTAGCGACTTTATGATTGCTAACCAATGCATAGACCTTAGGTGGTAGTCCTTGTATAATGATATTTGTTGCCTTGATATCATAATCAGCTTGAATTGCTTCCGTAGCAGATAACTCATAATATTTCTTTGGTCTTGTCTCTTTATTTTCCTCAATTAAAGGCCAAATGAGTGGACCATTTTCAACGGATTCAAGGATTATTCGTCCATGTTGTCTATTCAACATGTATAGCTCCATTCTGCTTTTTAAAGAATCATACATATCTTTTTCCAACATAGGTGGACGATTGTCAGCACCCGAAAGAATCGCTTTGTCAGCAAGAGTCGTCATTGAGAAATTTATATGTTAAAAGATTGTTGTTTGATCGAACGGTGGTAGAAAGAAATTGTGTTTGATTAAGGTGTCTTTTATGTGTTTGAATTCTTGAAATTACACGGGATTTTACAATTCTTGACAAAAACGGGAAAACAAGTTAATGTATCATGGGATTTTACAAGTAAAAGATATAAACCGTATAATTTTGAAGTTTGAGTTGTTCGATTTCAATTAAACTTCAACTAGATCGGTTCCAACTGAAAGTCAATTAGATCGGTTCCAACTAAAATCAACTAGATCGGTTCCAACTGAAATCAACTAGATCGGTTCCAACTGAAATAAACTAGATCGGTTCCAATAAAAACAACTAGATCGGTCTCAACTGAAATAAACTAGATTGGTTCCAACTGAAATCAACTAGATCGGTTCCAACTAAAAACAACTAGATCGGTTCCAACTGATATAAACTAGATCGGTTTCAACTGAAATAAACTAGATCGGTTCCAACTGAAATAAACTAGATCGGTTCCAACTGAAACCAACTAGATCGGTTCCAACTAAAAACAACTAGATCGGTTCCAACTAATATAAACTAGATCGGTTCCAACTGCTCGAAACCTACTTTTTCAAAACTAAAAAAGACACGTTTTTGATGATTGTTTTCCAAAAAAATTTGTACCAAAAGTGTTACTAAGCCTATAGGGACAAGAAAAATGACAACTTTATGGTTTTTAAACCGAAATCAACTAGATCGGTTCAAATTGTAAATCAACTAGTTCGGTTCAACTTGAAAGGCGACTAGGTCGGTTTACACACAAAAATTTAGATCGGTTTAAAACACGAAACCACTTTTTCAAAACCAAAAAAAACACGTTTGTGATGGTTGTTTTCCGAAAATTTTTGTTCCAAAAGTGTTACTAAGCCTATACAGACAAGAAAAATAAAACTTTATGGTTTTTAAGCCGAAAAATTTAAAATCAAGATTTTGACATTTATAAAGCTAATGAACACAAAAGACACAAAACTAAGAGATTTTTCTATGAATCTAAGCATACACAACTATATCCAAAGATACTAGATCAAAGCTACCTACGTAGATGATCTTTTAGTGTGTAATATAAGCTTAGAAAACAAGAAAAATAAAAAAATATATGCGTTTTTTAAAGGAAAACTCACGAATGAAAAACAAACACAATAACTAAGCACACCACTCCATGGATCTTGATAACAATTGAAGAATAATCATATAACATACATGGAAAGATGAGGAAAGTTGTTTTAGTGAGAGAAAGAGGGTTGGATGAACACTTAGAGAGAGAAAGTAAACTTGTAATATTATGTGTGAAAATGAACAACCAACCACCTCTCCAATGCATAGAGAGGTGTATAAATACCTATACATGGCATGTGGGCTTGGGCTAACATGGGTTTATCCATAGACCTTAGCAAATTAACTCTGTAAGTTTCCAAAAATTACTTAACGAGCTAACGACTGTTATCTATGGAAGCGACCGACACTTTCGTGTTCCTAACAGTATGCTATCCTGATATATTATTGACTAAGTTTACCTCCATTGCCAATATCATTTAGTCATGAACCATTAATCACTTGCGAGTGAATGCAAATATTGTGGATAGATATATTGGGATTGACGAATCCCGTTTGTGTTTACCTGTACATGAGGTAATCAAACGCACTATATTTAAGAATAATGGGTAACTTTGGCAAGTTACCTTTCCAAGAGGACATTTGTTCCTCAATAATGTCACTGAGGTGATTTCCATGTTAACGTGTTGGTGTCATGAGCTTAGGGCAGTAATACTGTTTTCCATGATAATTGTAATGGTACACTTATTACCACTTATGATGACTTGTATTCAACTATTACATTTCAAACCTATGAATTTCACTCAACCTTTGTGTTGACCTTTTTAGCATGTTTATCTCAGGTAATTGAGCAACCTATGACACGGAGTGGCATTGGACTTGAGGATGTCCAAACTTGTTATCATTCAAACTCTATGTTTTCATATGTATTTCGGGACCTCCTTTTGTAAAACTCTAAAATAATATTGAATGATAACTAAATTTTCCAAAACGTCTCTTTTAAGTCATTTTCTATGATTATGACTGTTGATTCATGAAGTAATACCCCAATTTAGTTTCCGCTGCTATATGTCAAATAAGGGGGTGTTACATGTTAAGATATTCTACATTACTTAATCATTTGTATTTGAGAATTGTAGTAATTATGGAGTACTTGGTGAATATTAGCAAAAGGCACACATTTTGGAGGTTAAACGAAGATATTTTGAAGATTACTGTTCTGACAACCAATACGCCGTATCCATCAAGGAAGATATGGTGTATCTATGCCGTATCCAGTGAAGACCAATACGCCGTATTGGAGATATAGAAGGTGAATCTTCTAGAAGATATCACACGTGGTCCCTACTCCAAGAAATACCCAATACGCCGTATCCAAGACTTTGGATACGCCGTATCGACACCGACTCCAGACCTTATAAATACAAAACTTAAAAACAAGTTTTAGTGTGCTAAATCATATTCTCGATACCTAAACCACAAAAGTCAATTTTTAGAGGAGAAAAAGAGCAGAACAGGTCTTGCAACGCATTCCAATCCATAGGAGACAACGTGTAATTTCTTATACTTTTGTAATCGTTTAGTTTTTGGTATCATTCTTTAACTCGGTTAGTTTACCTTAGCTAAGCCATTACTCTTGTATTAATTATAATGTTTGAAGGCTAATACCTTCGGGTATTAGCTATTATTATAAAGATTTGAATGTTTGGTTTTGTTTGTATCTCGATTGCTTAATTTATCATTGTATGCTTGTTTATGTTTATCAATTTATACTTGTTTACGTGCTTTTGTATGCGACCTATCATTCAACTGGATCTAGTGATACGGACCAAGTAATCTAGATGCGGAGATAGCTCTCCATATAGTAATTGGTACATCTAGAATCGTAGGATCACAAATATTGTCCTTTAAAACCGTGATAAGGATACGCTTACTGGCTTAAATAGTTACAGAAATTGCCTTTTGGGGTTACTGTACAAGTTTGGCTAGAGGGGAGTGGGAAGGTGAACCTAGATTTCTAATATAGTTTTCTATCATAAGGCTTGACCACTCTTTTATCTTTTGTTAATTTGCTTGCGTGGGTTAAAGTGTTTTGAATTGATTGTAGTCACCACCAAACCCGTGCCAGTCTCTCAGGCTGAAAACCCCCCTTTTACCTGTTAGAATTAGGATTAGAACTAACATAGGATTAGCATAGGTTTGACTTAGATTAGATAACCAAAATATTAATAAATTGAGAGATTTAACCTCGCTTCAAGTGTTCGACACCCTATTTACCATGAATCTACCACCGACCGGGTACACTGCCCGTTAAAGTGTTGTTTTTGGTTAAGTCGGCAAAATGTAAATTTAAAACTTGAACTTTCATAAATAAACGCCACATAATGACACATCAAGTTTTTGGTGCCGTTGTCGGGGAGTGAAATTTAATTTTGATTTTTATTTTATATTTTTGTTATTAGATTAGATCTAACCCTTAGGAGTAGTGTAGATTAGATTAGTATATATTCTTGTATATTCTGAAAATTTTGTATATTTGTTAGTTTAATTGTTTGCTTATATATTTGTGTGTTTAATTCAATTGTTTTCCTAATACACTGTTCTGATTAAGGTTATAAATAGTGTGAGGCGTGGCGGCATGGTCAAGCCTCACGCCTTTGCGAGCCATGGCGAGTCATGACGTTTTTAAGGCGTGACTTGAAGTCGCACAAAATATGAAAATATTTATAAATTTATATATTTATATCATATTACAAATATATTTAGTTTATAAAAAGTGCCATACATAAGGAATAAAGTCAAGAAACTATCTTTGCATGTAATCTTTTTCATTTCTATATAAAAATACAATTTTTATCAAAATTGAATTCAAAAAAGCCTCTACGCATCACGTTTTATCGCGTCTTATCACGTTTTTTTGCTCCTCATCTCACGTCAAGCCTTAAGCCCAAGCCTTGGTCTATTGCGTGGCGTGGAGGTCACGTCTTGTGCCTTTGCGAGGCCTTTGCGCGCCTTTTAGAACCATGGTTCTGGTCGATAACTTGATACGGCGTATCCACTTCCATTAGATATGGCGTATCTAAATACGGCATATCGATCATCTGATAAAATTCTTTTCCACTCTCAAACTTAAAGCTTAAATTTTTTTAACACATTTTTCCCGCTAGTTCTACTGATAATTTTCTGGTCATTTTTCAGTTAAGAATGACAAAGGTAATCAAAGGAGAGTTCGAGAAACTTGAGGATCTTATGGTCAAAGATGTTTCGCTCACTTGCGGTACATCACTTGAAGTTTTCAACAATGAATTCAGCCGGATGAGCAGAATGGGTGATGATTTATTCACATATGAAGTTAAAGTTGCTAACATCCCATGTAACTCAAACAAGGATGATTCGAAGCAACGAGTGTCGCATTAAGCTGATGATGATACGAGATATGATCCATCTGATGTTGCATTTACTGAATTGTTGGGGTTAAATTTTTTTAACTACAAAATGATGGATCATTATACGATGAAAGCGCTATGGATTTAATAGATTAGAGGGGATGATGAAGTTGAGGTCACTGATGAAGAATCTTCTGATAATGAATATGAAGTTGCTGAAGTCTTTAGGATCGACACTAATATATTTGATTTTGAGACGCCTATGTGCAAGACCTTCAAAGAATTTAACTATCTTTTGCAAATCGATCCAGACTTACTTACTAAGGACATTGAGGGATTCAAGACTTATGAAGAATTTAAGGACGACTGGATTTATGGATGGAACAATGACGTACCTTGGGTGGACGAGAAACCTTGGACTGACATTGGAGTATGGAAAGGACGGAAACCAGTCAAACATACTTGCAAGCCTTTCAATTATAAAACTGGATATTCGGAATGGCCAACATGTTATTGGAAGAGTGATGGATACTGTAATGGAGGAAACTTACCTGGAGCTTACATAGTTAGAAACTAGCTCCATTACCAAGATTATGAATGGTATGAAGCCTTGGAAGATAGCAAGCTAAAAGAAGATGCTTTAAGAAATAAGGCTATCATAGAGGGATTAATCGATGATGACAATGATGATGAGTCACGTTACGAACGAAAGAAACGATGGTACGTTTTGAGTGATATGAACCATGATCATGAACATGAGATAGATCATGAAGCTGATGATAGAGAAGAGTTATGTGAAATTCATGAGTTGTCGGTATGCAATATAAGAAGATTCGAGATGATCAAGTATTCATTCGGGCAAGACGAAGAGTATGTTGTTGTTAAAGAAGATGAATACAACGATTTGGGAAGAACAAACGAGGATGCATGCCGAGCGTACCAAGAAATCTTTCGCATGATAGACGAAGGATGGATGGTAACTAGAGCCGAGTGAAGTAGAAGCTTGTTGGTAGAAATATTACGATATTTAATCTATACATTCTCTTCATGTTTTGGTGATGACAAACATGTAAACTATAACACATAACGTAAAGTGCTTAAGTTACTCATGATCACAAATCATCAATGCATTCATACGACAACATCTCTCGACGTCTCAAGTGTGACAATCCGTCAATTTCAGGTCGTTATTTTATTCTCAAGAGTTAATTATATTTTTCATTTTTATGTTGAGATATGAACTCACGACTAACCCGAGTTGCACGACGCGTATGACGATCGCGATTTCAACGTCATTATAATTATTTTACGAGTTTTCGTAAGCGAACGTCGACATTTAAAACTTTATTTGTCGAAATTTATTATTCTTGTATTCTATTGTGAACGGAAATATGAAAACATTTATTTTTGACATTTTCCGAGTCAACGTTTGACCCCGCGACCGTTAAACGTCTGCCGAGTCATCGTTTGTCCCATTGCGACCGTTTGTTTTTTTTTTTTGTTTAAACGTCATTTAGCTCATAATAATTATGACGGCCTTGTTTGATTTTATATAATTCTCGTAAATGAAGTTTGTCGGACTCCGTCGTCGTTGTTCCTTGTTCGTGGCCAAAAGCTCGCGTTTGATGTTTAAACTTTCATTTAAAAGTGAACTAATTACTTTGGGTTAAAATTTAATAAAGGAAATTTCAAGTAAATGTAGGAAATAATTGTCAAAAAAATATATATACAATGATGATGGATACTAGGCCATAGCCGGCTATAGCACCACTCCCACACTCAGCTCATTTAATTTTTGAAGACATATGGCTACTTGGTGACTTACCCATGTTGTCTACCTATTTAATACCCACAACAAGAAAACACATAGTATCATAATTGGTTTCCATCTTTCTATTTTTTCTCCCTTTGGCTGCCGATTACAAACACACACATATACACTTCATTTTTCCTTGATTTGATTTTTTTATACACTTACATCACTCAAATGAAGGTTTAAAGAAAGAAGGAAACTAGTACAAGTCATTTGCTCCCCTCTTTCCCCCCTTTTGGTTTGAACGAACCATCACCACCACTATCTTTGGTGTACAAATTTTCTAGTCACCAAATAACTATCTAAATCTTGTTTTTATGAACATCTATTAAGTAAAAACCCACATGCAAGAAGGTCTAATAAAGATCTAGTTTTCTTGAAATCAAGAGAGTTGTTCAAGGATGGAAATAAAAATTTAGTGAGAAAAATAATAGTTGGAGATTTGACTTTAAAAAGAAAGAGTTGCTTGTTTGGTTGGGGGTTCGAATCCAAGCAAGGACACACAAGGGTGTGTTTGATTTTGAAGGTCAAGTGCGAGTCAATTGAGTTTGTTATTGGGTTTCGAGTTTGATTGGTGATTTTGGATCCGAATTTGGTCAAGGAACAACAAGGAACAAAGATCGAGTCTCGATCTATTTTCTTTAGCTTATTAGAGCATTTGTAAGTTATTTTTATGTTTTGTTTCGGTAGTATTGTAATTGATTTGATTCGTGTACATGCATGTAGCATATGAGCTTCGATCTTGCGTGAATAGGTTGTGTGGTAATTGTATGAGGTAATAGAGATGTGGTAAATAGATTCTTGGATCAAAAATATATTCTGATGGTGTATTGGTAGTACAAAAATTCGGACAGCAGGGTTTGGCTTGCAAAACGAGGTTGGAAAACATTCGAATCTGATTTTTTTTGTTTAAATAAAATGAAAGAGCTCATTTTTATGTTCGTTTTGATATATAGTGGGTCTCGTAACTCCAAATAACGAAGGAGATACGGTTAATGGAAATCTAGAGTTTTCACATGTAATTTTCAGCTTATTTGGCTTATTTAATAAGCTGACAGCTTATAAAACGACCATTTTGAGCATCTTCGGGTCCGTTTCAGCCTTCGGCGAAAGCACGGAAGTTGCTCGGAATGACATTTTACATAAAATCTCTTTTTGGTTCGAGACTTGAAAATGTAATCTAACGGGTCAAAACTGGAAGTCAAACAGTAATGTTTTATAAAAAGTCAAAATTCAACAGCAGGTAGGATAAGGGCAAAATGGTCATTTTACGTGCTGTTTCGGCTTTTCATCAAAACTGAGAAGTTGTCCGAAATAATGTTTTACTTTTACCATGTAAATTTCATAATTTATCGAGTTAAAACGAGTAAACTATACTTTATGTCGATGAAAATATATAATTATATGCTTTATGTGCTAATTATATAAGAAGTCAAAGTAAAAGGGTCAAACTTGTATTTTTTTTACCGACGTTAACACGTCGTGTGGATAAATTGGAATGATAAACTATTATAAGTATATATATTCAAGGACGATAAATGTCTTATCACCGTTGGTTAATGTAAACAAAAGTCTAAAAATAGTAAATTTTTACTAAGTGTCGGGACATGGATATTAACTTGGCAATAAATGACTAAGTCATGAGCATGAAGAAAATATTAAGTATAAGGTACTTAAGTTATAAAAATGTGATTTTATAGCGAAGTTATTAAATCAATGATTTCACCGAGATTAAGGCTTTTAAAATTTAAAAGGCTTTCCGAGATAAAGTTTTGAATAAAATAATCGTAATTTATTTACGAGGGGATATTGGAATTAGACACGCAAGTAGATTCTCATTGCATGTATGTAATACGTATGTATATGACATCGTACTTTTCGGCATTGTAATCGAACGACTATATTTTAGGTCGTGATCGCGCACTAGAAGGTTCGTGCTTGAGTTCATTAGTTGATCATCGGCTTTGATCAAGGTGAGTTCATAGCCTCGCATTTTTACACTTTAATTGTTTTATAAACCCGCGAGGGAGATAACATGCTTGTTTTTAAAATAGAACACAAGGGAGATTGTATGCTAGTAGCCTTGATTATTATAAGTTAGATTAACTCGCTAGATAAAAGACCCGCGGAAATCATGAATTGTTAATTGCCAGGTAATGGTATACGCTTATACATGAAATAGTACTATTTAGAGGTTTCCACCTCCAATCCGTGACGACTAGCTATCGTCTCGTGTCGGGAAAATGACACTACGGATGCGTTGTATAAAGAATAATATGCACTCATAGCGAGGGTGTACAGTGGGCATTTTGTATTGATATGGTAACGTTCGATTCATGAGGCTTATAATAATCCCCCTGTAACGTTGTCTGATCCCCATCGTTATATCCTGAAATTTTTGAGAAATGATACTTGTGTTCGGAGATTTGATGTTGGGAACCCCAACATATTTTTATGGTTTTATATATAAACTCTATGGGTTCACTCAACATTATTGTTGACTTTTTAGCATGTTTTATCTCAGGTCCTTCAAGGTAATTCGGCGATGGAGATTTTGGTTGTCGCTTATGGAAACCTAAATGTTTTGAAGGCCCATTAAATAAAAGTCATTCGAAGATGATTTGCAAAAATGTTGTATGAATTATGAAACAATTTGGGACCTATGATGTAAATTTTTATTTCGAATGAATGTATTTAAAAACATCTCTTTTCGAGTCGTTTTCTATGCTTGAGTTGTTATATTATGACGTAGCACCCCAAATGACCCTTCCGCTGAGATATATGAAAATAGGGGTGTTAAAGATTGGTATCAAGAGCTTAAGTTATAGAGAACAAAAGATTTTCAAAAAGAAAAAAATGAACAAATTTTTTTGAAATCTTTTGACTATAACGGTGCAATAGAAATCTCCGAATTACCGACGGGACAAGAATGAGAAGGATTTATTTATCGATATATATATGAAAAAATATGTATATGTTGTAATATGAGATTTTCCTTTATTTTGAATATAAATGTTGATTATGTGATTATTTTAATACTAACACGAGACATTTATACGACACAGATTGTCATGAAGAACCCTAACCCTCTTAACGAACGGAACGAAGCTATTCCCGAAGAAAACCCAGTTATTCCCGATCCGAACCAAGTTGTGGATGTCCATGATCCCAACAAAATGGTTGACATTCCGGACGACGTTGATTTAGTTGATTATGATGGTGATGATAAAGAAACCCCGAATGAAGATCCAAAAGAAGACCCGGAAGAAGAACCAGAACCGAATAATGGGCTTGTGAATCGATTTTCCCCACATGTTGACCCACATCAGCCTGGTGTTATGATTGGTTGGTTAGAGGAGAATGATGGTGTAAATGAAGGTTTTAATAATGAGGATATAGAAGACGAAGATGTTGAGATTGAGCTTAATGACGATGCTGAGTTGATATTTCCTTATGAGGTGGAGGGTGACAAAACCGCGCCACCTAGAGATGAGTCTTCTGATTCTAAGCCACCTAATGCTGAGCCACCTAATGCGGAGTCATCTGATTCTGTATCATCCGATTCTGAGTCATCTGATTTTGAGTCGGAGGACGAGGAGGCTGATATTGCACCCGAGGCCACTGTTAGGACTGTTACCCAAAGGCCGTTTGCTGTTCGTGACTTTTCGAGGGGTATACTTGAGGTAGGAGAGTCATCTTCTGCTCGTGACTCATCATATGTTGGTGGATTGGCACCTTGGGCTTTGAGACGTGATTTAGAGACGTCTCATTTACGAGCTAGACTTACGGAGGCTGAGTTGAGTACAAACCAAGCTAAGATTGTTCTTCTAAAGTCAAAGAATAAGATCGGGGAAAAAAGAGATAGAATAACTTGATCATGATTTGGGAGACGTTGAGCGTACTTTGGGTAATGTTTTAGAGAGGTTGAAGGAGGTGTTGGAGAGTGGGGAGAAAGCCACATTGAAGAAAAGATTGACTAAGACTGAGACTAAGTTGGAGTGGGCTCGTATGGAGCGTGATATTGCTGAGGGGAGGTTGCATGAGTCTCGAGTGTGGAACAAGAGGTTTTATATGGAGATGGTTCGCATTAGGGTTGTTCCTAAGCCACCATCCGATGATGAAGGTACTGAGCGTCCGAGAAAGAAATCAAAGAAATCTTCTTTTGATAGGGCCAAGGGACCTTCCGAGCCACGTGGACCACCTAGTGACTCTTAGTAGATTAGTTTATCATTTGTAGTATCTTTTGTAAATCACTAACTAAACTGAGATATCAGTTAGTAGAACTAGTCCTTAAATTTGTATAGCATTAGATGGTGACATGTAATGTGTCACGATACAACTTATGTCTCGTTTGTGATTAATGAAATGACTATCTTTTGATTTCTAAATTCTACGTATGTCGTTGTTATCTTTCTTTTCTTGTTTCTTTTAACTGTTCCTATTGTTTGATGCAATCATTGAATGAATACTCATTATGATTTGAATTGTGTTCTAACTTCTTCTCTTCGTATTCTCAATCGCCATCGATATCATGGATCTCATGATGATTTTAGCTAAACTCATTTCCTATCATATTGTAATCATTTCACCTATTCATTTTGTGAACCACTCTTTTCTACGCTCAAGCAAACCACTTATCTTAATCAAATGATTTTGAAAAAAGAATTTATTTAATTTATCAAAATAAATTACATTAACTAAAGCAAGCACCATCCTTGCTACATTGCATTCTGATGATTATTTTGTCCTCTCTCTATTCCGCCTTTTATGTTGTGCCCCGTGCCATTTCTGAGAGTGGTCAGCCATGGTTTAAATTGCTGTGAGAGCTTTGGCTGGTCTCATCCCGGGGATAGGTCCTTGTAAATCAAGCAATTGACGGTTCATAGTGCTCAAACCCTTATAAAATATATTTACCTTTTGATGATTGTTGTAATCATTAGTAGGCACTTGTATAGCAGTCATTATACCACCCCAGGCCTGTATAATGATTCATCTCCTTCTTGCGTTGAAGTTGTGATGTCTTTAAGCTGCTTGCGGTCTATGGAAGGTGGGCAGTAACTTTGATAAAGGCCTCTTGAAGATCCCAGGTATTGATAGTTCTGGGGCTAGTCTGTCCACCTATCTTTTTGCGGCTCTAGTAAGAGTAAAGGGAAAAACTCAAAGCATGACTGCATCTTAGAACACTTAGGAATATTCAATAAGCCAACGATGCTGAGGACCCGGGCAATGTATCATAGACATCCTCAGTCTTTTCCCTGAGAAAGTGACCTTCCCTCAGTATCGCGCATAACTACATTATGATTTTGAAATTAACATTGCCATCCGATTTCGGTTTAAACCACGGCCCATTGCCTAGTTTTCTCGGTGACATGCCTAGGTTATTGCTTCATAGTGAGAGTATCGATGTCTACTTCAGCCATGGTTCATGCAGATATAGATTTTAGAAAAAGAAGAGAAAATATTCAAATTAATTCTAATTTTTAGCTCCCCGGCAGCGGCGCCAAAAACTTGATGCGTATTTTCTTTTAAAATATATTTTTATCAAGTTTTAAATTTATAAAACTTGATCTACCTAACGACGCACTAACGGGCAAAGAACCCGATCGTGAGTAGTATAGATTGGTAAATCCGAGGTCGTCCCAAGAGCTAAGGTGTAATTAGTTTTAATTTGAAATGTTACGTTTTGAAAATGGTTTTTTTGATTTTAATTAAAAGAAATAGAAAAACAATAAAATAAATAACTGAAATTAAAAGGATAGGAGATATCATGTAGTGTGTTAAACAGATAACTAATTGGGATCTGTTGATTCAACGAAAACCCATAAAACAATTCTTCTAATTAATCGTTGATATCGAGAGGAATACCCGATACGTTAGGCAAATTCTTACAAAACTGCCAAAAATGAACTTTTCATATATTTTGGAACTGAATAGCCAGCTGCTTATCACAATAACTTAAATAGGAAATGAAACTGAAACGGCCTAAAAGAGACAAACGGGCCGAAAGATATGCCCAAAAACAAAAGTCTAAAATCTTAAAAAAACACAAAAGAAATAACTCCTAAAAATATAATGATTCAAGGCTCGAAACTCTCGTAACCCAACATTGTTTGTTACTACGGCGATCCTCCTCGTTCCAATCTCGAAACGGCTTCTTTGGTCCTGAAACGATCATCTGAGCCCAATTATGACCTTTAAAAAAAAAAGGCCTTTCTTCCACAAAAGACACGATCTTGGGCTTCCAGAAAATAAAACATCCCGTCTTCAATACTTTGGGCATGCAACAGGGGGATATCAAGAGAGAAAACATGCTAACCTAGTTACTTTATTACTATTGTTATGAAGACAATTTTCCTGTGCAATGTCAAACTATGGTTTCATTACTGGTTTCTAAGGTCGATAGACTTGAATGTGCATATACAGTCTACCTAACAGTCCCGCGACTTCCGAATACAATTCCTGAATCATCTAGGAGGTAGTCCCTATCTGCAGTGATTAATCCCAACTATTCCCAAAACATATCTAATAACCCGTAAACATTATTAACCCCCTCTAAAAGAGTTCATGTGCTTTTTAAGTATTGAGTGTTGAGTGTGGTGACCGGTTAGTTCCTACACCAGGTAAGGAGTTAGTGATCCTCCCTAGTACCCATTGGATCCCATATTAACTAGATAATCTAATAATGGGGCAAGCTAGGTCCAAACCACCCGTACAACCAAAACTCAGGGTTACACGATAGTCAAGGAATATATAATGAAACCATAATTTAACAGGAAATAATCATAACAATAGTAATTACATAACTAGGCCAGCACTTTAAGTGTTTAGCCGCTCATGGTAACGGAAACACAACAAGAAATAGAAGAAATCATAGATTGAAAACTCATAATTCTTACAGGATTCGTATTTGAACGATTAAATACAAAAAGTAAGTAAAGTGTGATCTCCCTTGGACTCCAGGTAGAATTCTTTGAAGGTTAGAAGCCTTTGTCGCCTCTCCAATTGGCTGTGGAGGAAGTGATGTCGGAATAGCTTGAATGAGGCCTCTATTTATAGGTATCGAACCTGTTACGGTGTAACCAATAAATGTGTTAAGCCATAACCATCATACACGGCATTCCATATTTAAGCAGCTGTTACGGCGTAACTAGATATGGTTTTACGCCATAACCTTCAAATAATGTCCATAAGTACGTGATATTCATTCCATATTTGTAGATCTTCTTGGTTACGACGTAACTGGAGTTACGTCGTAACTAAAACTTTGACAAGATTTCCTTCCAAATATATGGTTACGGCGTAACTAGATATGGAGTTATGCCGTACAGTCTTCCTTGATCTTCGTACTTGCTTAATTTATGTTACGGTGTAACCATTTTTGGTGTTACGCCATAACATTCTTCAGAATTTACACTTTAAGTCCCTTTTCCATTGTTTCTTGTCACTTTTCTACATTTCACCTGAAAACTACAAAATGAAAGAAAATATCTCGTTTTCGAGTGTTAGCGAAACATTTGCAGGTAATTTAGGGGATATTTTGCCACCAAAAAGTATTAAATATTTGATGTTATCAGATGATGAGATAAACCGACGAAGCATGTCTAAATTATTAACTCTTTGTTTTTTATTTATTTATAGTTCTTTAAATCCCATTTCCATGGAATTCTTATTTCCATGATTCTAAATTCTTAAACTCTTATTAGGCTTACTCGATTGTATTTGAAAAAGAGATTGTTTGTGGCACGGAGTGGCCCATTCGATTATTTCGGAACCTAACCCTCGTTTTGCATCTGCATTTTTGGAGATTCCCTTCAAAAGTCATTGGACAATTAGATATGAGCATATGAGCTTACCATCTTTGAAACTGATGGCCAAGTTGAAAGAAACTCTTCCGAAAGTAAAGGATATGTTGCGTCTTGCTAATTGACTTTGGTAGTGACTGGGATAAGCACTTACCTTTGGCTAAATTCTCATACAATAATAGGTATCACACTAGTAATTAAATCGCATCCTTTTAAGCTCTTACGAGAAAATGTAGATCGCACTGGGTTTTTTTTTTAAAAATGGGGGCCAGAGTGAATTGGAGATGTCCAACTCACAGGACCGGAATTGATTGATGAAACGACGGGAAATGATTGTGCAAATCAAGAAACCGATATGCTACTCATAATAGACAGAATAGTTTTGCGGATGTGGACTACACCTTTGGAGTTCAAAGTGGGTGACAAGGGTTATCCTGAAAGTATCAACCGTGGAAAGGTTGTTGTTTCGAATAACAGGAAAAAAAAAACCCCCCGTGTTGGGGAAATTAAGTCCCGTTATATTGGACCATTCAAGATTTTAATTAAGAAAGTAGTCCGGTGAATATAAACAAGATTACCCCGAGCGCTTCAAGGAATAAATGGAAATCTATAATGACTCCATAGATCGGTATTAGGACTCATCTGGGATGATAACAATGATTGTAACACCGCAGCGGAATAAAAGAACATAACATTACTAATAAGTTTTCTGTTATTAAACATTAATAAAGAAACTAACACTCTACTACACACGCTTTCTATGCATTTTAGACTCTCCATTGGAGAGACAATCATGAATCGGATCCAATACTAGAAACGCCATCCCTCCTTTTATATACCTAGGGGGTTTAGGTTTACAAGACAATATAAGATCAAAATAAAATTAGAAACTATAAATTCAACATTAAATACTATTATTATCTTCAATCAGCATTAATGTTGATCTTTAATCTTTTAGCTGAGAGCATTAAATACTGTTGACTAAAGCTCAATCAGCATTAATGTTATTCCAAATTTAGTCTTGTAAGTTCCTCCACCTTTTAATATGTTTGTCATAATTGAATTAACTCAAAATATATTTCCAACAATCTTCCCTTATGATAATCACAAAACAATAAAGCCAAGCTTCCCCTGAAGCTAATATAGATGAAGAACTTCCCCTGAATCCATGCACTCTTCCCCTTTTTGTCATAATCAAATAGGAGTGCATGTAGATGATAAATATATGAACAATAAGCTTCCCCTTAAAAGTATACTTGCTATCTCTTGAATCTTGAACTCAGTAGCTTAGATTCAAATCTTCCTTCAGTGCGTAGAGACATTAGTAAACGTCGTTGAATCAGGCATAATTCTTGTAGACAACAAATAGTAACATGCCGACAAATAAATTTTGTAAATTTATTTATGTTCATGCCAACGGCCACCATCACAGTGAGCTCTGTTGCATCAACGAGAAACCAGTCATGTGTGAAAAATCATATCATGAACTGTATCGTATCATACTCCAACCAAATCTGTAAAAGAGCATGCAACAACCAATCAAGAATCATATCATGAACTGAATCTTCAAAACGAACTATACACATCATCATTGTTCAAGATCCAAGTGCGTCTGTTGTCCCAATCGACATGTCTAGCAGAAGAAATCGTAAGCAGACCAGTAGGAACCATAAAGCCTACCAGCAGGAACCCTAAGCTAAAATTTCCGATGAAATCCTTATAAACCCTAGATCAAGAGCCACGAGGCTCTGATACCAATTGTGGAATCCTATAATGACTCCATAGATCGTTATTAGGACTCATCTAGGGTGTGATAACAATGATTGTAACACGCAAACGGAATATACAGGAACACAATCATGTTTACTAATATGGTTTTCTTTATTAAACATTAATAAAGGTAAAATAACTATAACTACTACTTCACGCTTTCTATGCGTTTAGGACTCTCATTGGAGAGACTATCTAGAATCATCCAATACTAACGCCTTCCCCCTCTTTTTATACTAGAGGGTTAGGGGTTACAAGACAAATAAGATCAAAATATAATTAAAACTATAAATCAGCTTTAAATACATTGTTACTAATAACTTCAAGCAGCGTAAATTTGATCTTTATCTTTTAGGCTGAGCTTAAATACTGTTTAACTAAATCATCAATCCAGCATTAATATTATTCCAACTTTGTCCTTGAGGTCCTCCACCTTTAAAGATATTTGTCATAATCACTCAGTCTCAAATATAATTCCTAATAAATACACAATACATTCCATGTTTCCAAACTTGCAGAAAAGTTTTTATCGGATGGCGAACTTATCATTCCACAATACGACGAAGTAAGGATCATGAAAGTTGCATTTCATCGAAGAACCCATGGAATCATGATAGAGAAGTGAAACAACTTAAGCAAAGTCGATTCCTATAGTTAAGGTTTGATGGAACTGAGTCCGTGACCGAGTACACTATGGGAAGGGGAGGCCAATGTGAAGAAATACCCAACATCTCTTTGATTTTAATAAGAAACGGGCGACAAGATGAATTGATCTTCGAGGACGAAGATCCTTTTTTAGGGGGAAATACTGTGACAATCCGTCAATTTCAGGTCGTTATTTTATTCTCGAGTATTAATTATAATTTTCATTTTTATGTTGAGATATGAACTCATGACTAACCGGGAGAATTAAGGCTTACAATTGTAATTTAAATAACGTTTATGAAGAACCGGCGAATCCTACGTTAAGTATCGACGTTTATGTTATCGAATTTCCGTAGAAATATTTTTATTGCATTCGTTTTTATGTTTCGTGGTCTTCATACTATTTTGAACTTTTACGAAAAAATGACTACCACGACCTTTTTAAATACCGGACTTTGAAAATACCAACATTTACAAAATGTGGGACAAGTTTTTAAACTTATCCCACTAATATCACACGACCCCATTGTGGGGCGGCCAACAATGGAAAATCCGCCCTTTGAAGTGGCTAGGGTTATGGCAATAACTTTTCATGCAACCTTAAACACTTGGCGAATCAAGTCCCTAGACCTATATAGCTCAATCATACCATCTCATCACACACAACAACTCATATTACAACTCAAAATTCTGCAATTTTTTTGGCTCTCCCTCTTGCTCCTTGACGCCCACCAACACACAACCATACACCAAATCCCACAACAATTTGAAGATCAAATAATGAGCACACTAGTAAACATGATACCTAGTGTGTTTCTTGTATTTTGGGAGTGATTTAAAGGGTTTCAAGAAGGATTTTGTACACTTTTAGGGCAAAGTCTATGGGTTTTATAAAAGCTATTTGGGTAGAAAAATGATGGTCAAAGTGTTTTTTGGAGTAAAGCTAAGCTGGATGTGAAACTACATCAAGTCTCGTTGTTTATTATTGATCATGTTGTTCATTCATCACATTTTCCTACGGTAAAACTTTTTAATAAGTTATTGTTATCATTTAATTTTGTTTTCCAAAATGTAATATTAGAGTATGATAGATGAAATCAAAGGTAAATTGTCCATGCATGCATAGATCGAGGTTAAAATGGCTTAATCAACTATTAGAAACTCGCTAGAATCAGTGAAAATTAGGGCTGTTGTTAACAAGTCAAGTTCTACGATTTTTGGGTGTGGCTTAATGGTGATTTGATTTACCTAGGTGTAGAATAGTTATAATGAACATATGGCTAATTGGATAACATGAAAGGAAAGTAAAAATTGAATGAGTTATGTCCATTTTACCAAAAGACATTAGTTCTGACCTTGCTATACAGATGACACAAAAAGTCATACTTACGTACTGAGTTGGTTAAAAAGCTAAAACTATGAGACCTAGATAAAATCATGTAGGTTCTGGACCAATTGGATGATCAACCAATTCATTATGGTTTGTAAATGGCATCAAAAATGGTGAACGTGAGTTTTCATCCGAGTTGCAACTTGAACCTTAGTGTATACTTTGATCATAAGATATGATACTGTAAAGTAAGTAAAAAGTAACCTTGGATCTTAACATATAATGTAATTATGAAACTAAAATGTAAAGTTTTTTCACAATTATACACCATTTTACGGTTTATAAATTACGACTATTTTCGTAAACATAAAAGTATACAAAATTTACTACTACCCGAACACTATACTATGTAAAGCGATTTTTGTAACTAAAACCCGAGGTGGTAGGACCCACTTCTTGGGAGTTTTTAAAAAGTTAACTTACTGATAATAAACATGTCCCGACCTCGAGAACCTGAAAATTTTATAATAAGAAGACTCAATACATTCTTAAATGCGTTATAAGGCCTAATTGGGCCACTAGGCCCAATGTATTAAAATAGACATATTAGACTTGGCTTTAAGCCCAACCCACTTGGGCTTAATTAATGAGCTAAGACCTGGTCTTGGGTTAATAATATCAACCTAATAACTTAATGGGCTTGCTTAATGGGCCTATTGGGCTTTTTGGACCAATTTGGACAATACTAGTAAAATGGCTAATAAAAACAAGTTAAAAACCTAGAAAACTTTAAGTGTGAAATAATTATGTTTCAAGAGCATGATCATCATATAAACTACATGTATACATATACTTATTTAATTTATGAGTTTTCATTAAATCTTATCGACTAGAAACCTAAGACCCGTTATAATTTGTATAGGTCTCGGTTAATCTACACGCTTACGCCCGAAGTTCTTATTCATTTATATTCTCGTCCGACATCACTAAGTGAGTTCATAACCTCGCATTTTTACACTTTAATTGTTTTATAAACTGCGAGGGAGAAAACAGCTTGTTTTTTAAATAGAACACAAGAGATTTAATGCTAGTTAGCCTGGAGTATTATAATTAAGAAATTACTCGCTAGATACAAGACACCCAGAAATCATGATTTGTTAAATTACTGGTAGATGGCATACTAATAAATACGCTTATACATGGAATAGTACGATGGATGGCTGCCACCTCCAATCCGTAACGACTGGCTATCGTCAAGTGTCGGGAATATGACACAACGGATGCGTTGTATAGAGAATAATATGCACTCATAGCGAGGGTGTATAGTGGGCATACCTTGTTGTGCACAACCCAACTAATAATATGGAGCCGTTCGATGGGTTCACTAGCTAAATAAGCCACCTATAACGTTTGTCTGATCTACGACGTTATATCTTGATGAAATATTAGAAAATGAAACGTGTGTTTCGAAAATTAATGTTGGAACCCCAACATATTTTTTATGGTTTTTATATATAAACCCTATGGATTCACTCAACATTATTGTTGACGTTTTAGCATGTTTTATCTCAGGTCCTTGAAGGTAATTCGGCGATGGAGATTGGTTGTCGCTTATGGAAACCTAAATGTTTTGAAGGCCCATTAAATAAAAGTCATTCGAAGATGATTTGCAAAAATGTTGTATGAATTATGAAACAATTTGGGACCTATGATGTAAACTTTTATTTCGAATGAATGTATTTAAAAACGTCTCTTTTCGAGTCGTTTTCTATGCTTGAGTTGTTATATTATGACGTAGCACCCCAAATGACCCTTCCACTGAGACGTATAAAAATGGGGGTGTTACATAATCGTGTTGTTTTGGAGTTCGATTACATACCGCGTAATATTAAATAGATGTCTATATATAGGCGCGAGAGTAGAGCACATGGTGATTTTTTTAACGTGTTTAGTTTTTTCAAAAGCCAAAAGATGGTGCTTATTTGTGGATAATGAAAAATATGTAGTGTATTTTCTTGTAACACAACCATTTATGCTACGAAGAAAATAAAGTGCATAGGATATATATTATTCTTTATTAATCGTTTAATATGATAAGTCCATAAATTCTTTAAACATAATGTTTCACAAACATCATGTCCTAGATAAATAAACAATAATATTATTTTTATTTGAGAGTTTAGTTAAAAGTGAATTTTGGCTTTGAGTTGTGCTTTTATATTGTATGAGCAAAGTTTACATAGTTGTTAGTTTGCTCGTGTTTGGTTTTTTAGAAATGACACATTTATCAATTGCATTGCAATGTAAATTGCTTGATTATTTCGGACGAAATATCCAAGTCGTAAGCCTAATTCTTGCGTATTGTAAAACATGAAATTGAACATATTAGTTTAAATATTTGGAACACAACCATATGGACAAGTAAAGACTCAATATGGCATCGCAACATCAGTATAAGTTAGATCCGGATGCATATTCTGTTTCATCTAGAAAAAGGATGTAATTATTTTCATATCAATCAAGTGTGATTGAGTTATGTAGATCCAAGATGATATCTTTTGTTATGTTTTGATATAATCTTAAAACTAAACAAATAAGAATCCGATTTCATGTTCTTGACACGAAAACTTGTCCATTAATTCAATAAAAGATATCAATTATAAGTTGAATCATGAATTGATATATTCTCGAAAATCTTTCATAACACTCACAACACTCCATATAAATAAAATAGATTAAATATTGAAATATTATGTTTTCATTAATCCTAAGATTAAGATGTAAGGCGAGGTTGATGAATAATGATAAGTTAATTTCTTATTCCAAGATTGTCGTAAATTTTACTTGTGCGAAAAACTATTTGTTGTTATGTATAATGTGCACACTCTCGACAAATCATAATGATTATTATAACATAACACAACTCTTGTAAAAGGCGATATAAGATGAAAATTAGTGTGTTATGTTGGATCATTTCAAACTCATACGCTCGTTTGAAACTACATTTTTCTTTTACTTAATTACTAATGATCATTTTCCCTTGTTTGAGACAACCTAAGGTCAAACAAGTAAGTGTTGAAAATATTTAAACGTGTTGTTGAAAATAGATTAAATCATTAGAAATATTTAGGTGACTAGTTTTAACATATTTAATAATATACTTGATAAGTTATTGAACTTTTACTCCTAAGTATATTCTCACACTCGAAAAGATTTACAAGATATTTATATAACATTTGTAAATTAAGTGATCTATGCCTATATGCAATGCAAGAACAATTTCGCCATCTTAATGCAAGAAAGCTAGCATAAGTTCTAGTTAGGCATAATTCGAAAAACTAGCTACAAACAAATAGTGTACATGGCACATGTGCTTAGACATTCAATTAGCTTAATTACAAATAGCAACGATCATTTAATAATTTTTACTAACAAACTTAAGACATAAAGAAATGCACATAATCATATAGCATAACACATAAAATGCTTGTTGTCGTTTTGTGTATTAGATACAACAATGTATACATAACTCGGTTTTATTTGAAAACAAATTAGTTTCCTCTCCATTTCAAAATTTAACCAAGTTTAATATTTTTGAAAGGTTAATTATAGCCTTCCTTGTATGTATTCGTTTTTAGTACATTATTGTTTAACCCAAGTTAATTATTTGAGTACATGATTACTAAGTCCTTATCCTTGTAGATACAGTTTTGGGACGATTGAGATTCATGGTAGTATTTATTTTGCGGAAGAATGGGGAAGAAAAGTTAAGTCATTACCCTTATATTTGTTCGATAGTCTCCATCTTATGTTGATCCACCTCAATTCGGGTCATTAGTTAGCTTATGTATTGAGTATCAAAAACTCAAGTGTAGGGGTGTGTTTATAAACCCTAAGTTCTGTATTATGTTCAAAAAAATGGAAAAGAAAAAGAAAAGAATTTGATGTAGAGTTTTTTTAGAGTATTGTACATCTTTGTCCGAATGGTCGAGTCTTTGGCTTAGCAACACAATCAGCGTGTACTCTTATGAATAATTAAGTCACCACTTCACCCTAAATTTACCCAAAAAGTCACCCCCAAATATTTCTCATCCGTTTCTGTTTCCATTATTGTTATCATACACCTACACCCCACAATCCTTTAAAAGACCTCTCTGATAGTAATTTTTAGTACTTGCGCCTAGCGGTAGAGGTTTGATCCTTTACCAAGTCTATGGTAATTTATATGCTACGACAGGTAATGAGTGTTATTTTCCTGTTTCCTATATTGTTATAATTCAGTATACACCTAAGAGAAAGAGAGAATCCAAACACTTATATGAGGTGCTAGTATGTAACTTTCGTGCTTTTATTTACGAGGTCTAGAAGGTTGTGTCGTAAAATATCTTTAAAAAGTAGTTTAAATGCCCCCGATACTGCTATTGTCTAGGTGGAAAAGCCCATTTTCTTGAGGACAAGCAAATCCCAAGTGTAGGGGTATTTGATGAGGTGTCCTTTTATACACTTTTTCAAGGTTATTTAACCTCTTAAATCATGCAAATATGCCTAAATTATGAACTCGACATTTGGCTTAGTGTCAGAAATCGGTGTAAGCTTAGTTGTGTTTGGTTTTCTCCGCCTAAAGGGAGCTTGTTGACTAGTGAAGTAACTCTTGAGTTGGGTACTTGGGGAGTGGATTAGGGCGAAGAGGTGCTTCGTGACCGAACCACTATAAATCATCGCGTCCGGTTTGCACTTTCTTTTACCTTTCGCTTTACATCTTTATTTACCTTCACAACTCCACTTCACTTCACAACTTCACTTCACTTCACAACTTCTCTTCACTTCACAACTTCACTTCACTTCACAACTTCTCTTCACTTTACAACTTCACTACACTTCACCTAGACACAAACAAGATCACCCCAATCTATCTAAACTTCCTATGATCACCACGATCTAACAACTATACACACCATAATCACCACGATCTAACTATTACACAAGTTTGGAATACATGGACTCGATCTATACATTGTAAATGTAAGACATGTCACGAAGGCACTAACTAACCTACATAACTTCGTATCTTAATGATAACGAAAGTTCTTCTCTTGCACTTGGAGGAATAAGCTAGAATCACTTGGAAACAAATGCTTAAGATTAAATGATCAAAGGATTGTAGGTGATGTATAAACTGAGTTTAGACAGAAAAGAATGAGTGCAAAAGGTTGGAAAATCAGTGGGGAACAGTCCAATATTTATAGGCAAACTAGGGAGCCTTTTTGTTTGGCCGGTCCCCTTAATTCATATGGCCGGTCCCCTTAATTCATATGTCGGTCCCCTTAAATTTAAGGGGGCCGGCTAGGCTAGGACGCTCCCTTTTTTGTCTTTTCCAGGGGAGGTGTTTTCTGGAACATTTCTAGCCGTTTTTAGGTAAAAAATTTGAATTCAAAATATTTATTTTGAATAAAACATTTCTTTTAAATGTAGAAAATATTTTGTAAAAGTTATAAAAATATTTGTAACATTTTATAAAAAATGTGAGGTTGAATAAAAATTCCTTTGATCATAAAATAAATTAAGCATTTATTTATTCATACCTTAAGTGATTTACGTCGGGTGCAAACTTCATAGAAGCAAACTTGAGACGTCGAGAGATGTTGTCATATGAATGCATTGATGATTTGTGATCACGAGTAACTTAAGCACTTTACGTTATGTGTTATAAGTTACATGTTTGTCATCACCAAAACATGAAGAGAATGTATAGATTAAATATCGTAATATTTCTACCAACAATCTCCCCCTTTTTGATGATGACAAAATATGTAAACTATAACTCATAGTAAAATGTATAAGTTACTTGTTTACACTTCTTCTCCCCCTTTTGTCGAAGCAAAAAGGTAGACTCTTAGGCGAGACTTATACTACACTTCAAACCATGAACCAAAGAGGCGAGCTTGCATCATCCCCAGTGAAGTCTTGCTCCTATCAACCCCGTTTAATCATCCCAAGATATCTACTTTGACACTCGAGCACCCCTTAGCTCATTGCACTCCTATGACACTTGCATTCCATGTATATAGACTCTAGCGGATCCATGGATCAAATTTGTTGCAAACTCTTAACCTACATCAAGGGTTAGTTTCGTGCAACATAATATATATATATATATATATGAGCGATATTAAAGGGTTGGATACACATATCAAGAAATGTGTAGATGTCATAACGGTTGCAACTCCCCCTCGGTGTATGCTCCCCCTTGTTTGGGGCACCAAGGAATCAAGCTACGGAAGTGTGCTACAAAAAAATTAGTAGAAAAGTGCACATATATATACCAACAATGATAGCTAAATATATATATAGCAATACACTAACAGGGAACAAGACATGCATGTCTTAGATATATGCACTCTAAACTATGACATTTTAAAAGAAAATTTAAAACCTAGACACATGCACTCGTTGTTTTAATAACAACAACCTAAATCCATGATAAAAGGAATCATGACGTATACTTAAGACATGAGAATGTTTAGGAACCAATGATAAAGTTCGACCGGCACATGCTTAAGGACTAAGACTTGACCAACACCCTTTGGTATAATACCGACTTTAATAAACGAGAACAAAATTCATTTATTGATTGACACACTATTATTATGAGAATGACATCTTCCAAGATGTCATTTGGATAAGGAGTATGAACGTATTTTGATTGACATGTTCCTTATGGTATCGTCATCTAACTAAGATGATGATATGGATTTGAATAGACAAAGGGTTGTATTGAGAGATTCATAAATCCTCAAGGCTTCTTTGTTAAGCATTATGTATGCTTTTCATGTTTGGAGTGTTTAAGGATAAACATTATCATAAGACTTTAGATCAAACTAGATGTTGATGATAAGGATGATTTGAGGAGGGAACATTAACAAAGAAGGATGAGGGTAAATGGAAGGGGAATGTGTTGACTATAGGTTTGTTGGGTGTTTTGTTGGTTGTTAATGTTGACGAACAAAGGTGAAAATGTGAAATGAGGTAGTAGTTATTAAATTTACTTCTCTTGAAGATTGAATGTGAAAGAGAAATGAAAGACATGACAGTGTGATGACTCAACAACACTTGAAGATTAAATGTCTTCTTTGTGTTCTTCACTTTGATAAAAAGTGGAAATGATTGGATGAAAAATGAAAGACACGACATTGTGATGACTCAACAACACTTGAAGATTGAATATCTTCTTTGTGTTCTTCACTTGCTAAAAAGTGGAAATGATTAGATGAGACGCATTTCATTACAAAATTCACTTGAATTTTAACATCATAGGCACACATGCTTATGAGTGTCAGGATATGAGGATGAGACGTATTTCATTATGAAATTCACTTAACTTTCAACAACATAGGCACACATGCTTATGATTGTCGGGAAATGAAGATGAGATGCATTTCATTGTGAAATTCACTTGTAGGGAATGGTTACATGGTGAATCTTCTTGTGAATATGACTAGGTGGATGACTCGAGATTGGTAGTGGTAAGGATGACTCAGTTTTACATTGTTGGTTTCTAGTGAATAAGAATCACATATGTGAGTTCTTGAGAGTATTTGGTTAAAGGATATATGTGAACAAGTGTGTTTTCCCTTCTCTTTTAATTCGTGCTCATCCGGACATAAATTGTAGAAAAAACTATAAATGAAGAAAAATAAAGACAAAAGTGATGAGCTTGACAATGTCATGACGGATGACGGTTAGCATACGATGAACTTCATCCACGAAGTTATGTAGCTCTTCTCGAGTATTGCGAATGTTCATAGAACAATCACACGACGAGGTACGAGGTTGTCTTAAAGGCGGTATCGGAAATGTGGACGGAAGATATTGACCATCTATATAATAATAGGGGCACGATTAAGGTTTTTATGAAACGACTTAGACATGAACAATGAGTGACATTTTAATTTGCATTTCGCGAAATAAAAATGCTTAAACATTTAGGATGAAATGATTAAGTTCCCGAGACACAAATTTGTACACAATTTATCTTGATGACATGCTAAAGACTTCTCTGATCTGTCTTCTATCAAAAGCTTCAAAGAATAAGAGCTGGTTATGGCACCGTCAGTTATCACATCTCAACTTCGGTACTCTTAATTCTAGATTACTCTTAAAAGCTAGCCAAAGATTGTGTCTTGCACGTGTATACCAAATCTGTAAATTTAGAAAGTGCGGGGCGGGGGGGGGGGTGGGGGGGGGGGGTGGGGGGGGGTTGGGGGGGGGTAGGGGAGGGCATGTTGGGAGTTGAGAATAATTAAGAGATTCCGCTAATATATACCAACTGTGAAACGAACCAAGATAAACTATATCTTTGGCATTGTTGGACATGGTTTAGGTAGTTAGTGGGGATCTACTCATATATATCTCTGGTTTAATACATATCTTTGCGTGGGATGTATTGTGGTGATAATGATAAGTAGTGTAGGTGTGCATTGTGTGTTTGAGTGTGTGTTATATTGATCGATCGTGAGAGTCAATGCTCTATCTAAAGGTCATTGTGAAGAGTGAGAGAGAGCGAGGCTAGTGATGTTGGTGGAGGAAGTAGCGATCTATATAGTATATTTGATGATGATTTATTGTGTTATTTATTGGATGAAATAGTGAGTATAGGGGGGAGTCAGGGGGGAGGATTACATAGCACACACTGAGTGGAGGATAGTATACTATCTCTTATGAGGTATGAATTATTTTTTGTTTTTGGAAGTTCAAGTTAAGTTTGGTTTTGGGGTGAGGGTTATTTATAAGTAGTGATAAAGTAGAGTTATAAAAACGAGTGAGAGAGCGGCGAGAGCGTGCGAGATTTGGATGTCTATGAAGATTGTCACAATGCGAAATTTTTGTAGGGGGGTGTTTTAAGTTATGTATATTTAGTAATAAGAGTTTGTGTATAGATGAATTTGGGAGAGGTATTTTAAGTGATTTTAATTGATTATATTATTAAAAATATTAGGATATAATTTTAATATTATTTAATAGGATAAATATATTAATTTATAAATTATATATATATTATAATATATAAAAGTATTTTAATTGATATAATTTTGATTTAAAAGATAATATGTAAATTATAATTGAATATTATTTGTTATAATGATATTTATAAATTTTGATTATCATCATGGATCCAATACCCACACCATGATCAACATGATCTACCTATTACCAATATGGAATACATGACTCGATAGATAACATTGTGATTGTTAAGACATGTCACGAATATACTAACTAAACTACATAACTTTGTATCTTAATGATAACGAAAGTTCTTCTCTTGCACTTGGAGGAATAAGATTGAATCACTTGGAAACAAATGCTTAAGATTATGTGATAGGGGGGGTTTTGAAGAATTTATAAACTGATTTAAAACAGAGAAAAAGTATTTTGCAAAAGGTGAGAAAATCATTTGGAATATTGAGCGAGATGGTATTTATAGGCATAATTACTGAACTGCCTTTTTTGTCTGGGCGGTCCCTTTAATTAGGTGCCGGTCCCCTTAATTATTAATGAGGCCGCCCTTATAATTAAGGGGGCCGCCCAGCCCAGATGCTCCATTTTTGTCTTTTTTGGGGGAGGTGTTTTCTGGAACATTTCTAGCCGTTTTTAGGTAGAAAAGGGGTGGGGTGGGGGGGAGATGGGGGGGGGGGGTGGGGAGGGGGGGGATTGGGGGGTGGTAGTTTTGAGCGATGTCTGTGAACAACATTTCTTTTAAATCTAAAAAGTTTTTGTAAAAGTTATAAAAATTTTTTTGATACCATTTTTATAAAAATGTGAGTTGAATAAAAAATTCCTTTGAGCATGAAAACGCATTAAGCATTTATTTATTCATACCATTAAGTGAGATTATTCCGGGTGTACACTTCAGTTGAAGCGAGGCTTGAGACGGTCGAGAGATGTTGTCGTATGAATGCATTGATGATTTGTGATCACGAGTAACTTAATCACTTTACGTTATGTGTTATAGTTTACATGTTTGTCATCACCAAAACATGAAGAGAATGTATAGATTAAATATCGTAATATTTCTACCAACAATCTTCCCCCTTTTTGATGATGACAAAATATGTAAACTATAACTCATAGTAAAATGTATAATTACTTGTTTATAGCTTCTTCTCCCCCTTTGTCGAAGCAAAAAAGTGGACTATCTAAGCGAGACTTATCCTAGCTTCAAAACCAAGAACCAAAAAGGCGAGCTTGCATCATCCCCAGTGAAGTCTTGCTCCTATCAACCCCGTTTAATCATCCCAATATATCTACATTGACACTCGATCACCCCTTAACGTCATTTTCACTCCTATGACACTTGCATTAGAACGAGAATATAGACTCTAGCATATCCATGGATCAAATTTGTTTGCTGCTCAATTCTTAACCTACATCATGGGGTTAGTTTTCATGCAACAAAATATAATAAGAGCAATATAAACAGGGTAATAATACACATATCAAGAAATGTGTAAGATGTTAAAACTTTGCAACTCCCCTCGGTGTATGCTCCCCCTGTGTTTAAAGGCACCCAAGGAAATCAAGCTACTGAAGAGCGCGCTACAAAGAAATAGTAGAATGGTGCACAGTGATAATACCAACAATGATAGCTAGATATATATAATATTATATATATATAATAATATATATATACTATATATAAGATAATATATATGTATATATATATATAATATATAATATATATATATATAAGTATATAGTTATGTATATAAGTTATGTATAAAAATATGTATAATATAATGTATAAATATATGTATATATATAAGTTATATACACTATGTATATATATATATAAGCAATACACAAACGGGGAACAAGACATGCGATGTCTTTAGATATAATGCACTCCTAAACAATGAATTTTAGGGGGTTGTTTTTTGGGGGTTGGGTCGGGGCTTGAGCTGAGGTGGGGATGCACTCAGTTGTTTTAATAACAACAACCTGAAATCATGGGTAAAAGTGAATCATGACATATAATTAAACACGAGAATGTTTAGGAACCAATGGATAAAAGAGAGATGTATCAGCACATGCTTAAGACTAAGACTTGACCACACACCCTTTAGGGGTGAGCTATGCGATACCTCGACTTTAATAAACGAGAACAAAATGCTTTATTTGATTGCTGCACACTATTACACACATGAAGGGAGGGGGGGGGGGGGGGGGGTGAGAGGAATTTGGATGGGGGTTAGGGTGTGTGTGTGTGGGTTGGGGGTGGTGGGGGGGGGGGGTGGGTGGAGGGGGTAAAATATAATTCAATAAAAATTTAAAAAAAAAAAACACTCACAAAAAAAGGAAAGGATTCTGGTATCGCATCTGTAGTTTGTGTGTGGGGGGGTGGGTTGTGTATTTGGGTGTTGGGTGGGTGTTTTGAAGATTTATGATGTGGTGGTTGTTTGTTTGTGATGTTAATGTTTGGTGTGTTTTTGGTTTTTATGTATAATTTGTATTTAGATCAATTATTGATTTGTTGATATTGGATGATTTGAGGAGGGAACATTAACAAAGAAGGATGAGGGTAAAAATGGAAGGGATTGAGTGATTGAATTTTTAGGTTTGTTTGGGTGTTTTGATTGGTTGGTAATGTTTGACGAACAAGGTTAAAAGGAAATGAGGTAGTAGTTATTAAATTTACTTCTCTTGAAGATTAAATGTGAAAGAGAAATGAAAGACATGACAGTGTGATGACTCAACAACTCTTGAAGATTGAATGTCTTCTTTATGTTCTTCACTTTGATAAAAAGTGGAAATGATTGGATGAAAAATGAAAGACACGTCATTGTGATGACTCAACAACACTTGAAGATTGAATATCTTCTTTCTGTTCTTCACTTGCTAAAAAGTGAAAATGATTAGATGAGACGCATTTCATTACAAAATTCACTTGAATTTTAACATCATAGGCACACATGCTTATGAGTGTCAGGATATGAGGATGAGACATATTTCATTATGAAATTCACTTAACTTTCAACAACATAGGCACACATGCTTACGAGTGTTAGGAAATGAAGATGAGACGCATTTCATTGTGAAATTCACTTGTAGGGAATGGTTACATGGTGAATCTTCGTTGTGAAATATTACAAGTCGAGTGGATGACTCGAGATTGTAGTGGTAAGGGGGGGATGGGGGAACTTCATTTGTTGGGGGGGACGATTGGGGGTTTGGAGATCGGAGGGAAAGTAAGGAATCACAGTATGTGAGTTTCCGTGTGGGGGGGGGGGGGGGGGGGAGGAGACACACACTTTGTGAAGAAAGGGTGATGGGATATGTGGGAACAAGTGGGTTTTCCCTGGGCTCTTTTAATTGCGTGCGCATAGGGGGGGGGGGGGGGGGGGGGTGGCGGGGGGGCGGGGGATGGAAAGGTTGGGGGTAATAATAGAGAGGAGGAATGGGGGGGGGGGGGTAAGGGAAGTTTTAATGACGGTGTGAGCGTGGAACGGGGGGGGGGGACAATGAGCGCGAGGACGGTGGGGGAGCGGTTATCTGTAGAGGCAAGTCTCCTCGACTCCACCCGAAGATTCAGGTAGTAACGCTAGTCTCCGAGTTATCTGTGCGATTCAATCGCGGAACAATGCACGACAAGCCGTAGAGAGTCGGGTAAACGAGGTTTCTCCTTAAAAGTAATCGCGTTATCGTTAGTAAAGCATGCCTAAAACCCGCATCGCGGCGAGAGACAGCGCAGATATACACACACACACTCTTATACATAATATTCAAGATCGACGCACGATTAACGCGTCTTCCTTATAGTGAAACCGACTTAGACATGAACAATGAATGACATTTTAACTTTCTTGCCACATTTCGTGCGCGCGGAAATTAAAACCACACAACATTTAGAGTGAAATCGCGATTCATCGAACATATCCCAATCGAATGAACACACAATTTGTAAACAAATTTACTCTCATTCGCGATGACACACATGACTCGGAAACGGACTTCTCTGATCTTTCTTCTATCAAAAGCTTCAAAGAATAAGAGATTGTTTATGGACACCAATCAGTCACATCTCAACGTTCGTACTCTTTATAAGCTAGCCAAAGATGGTCTTGCACGGAGGTAATTCCAAGATCTTAACTTTTAAGAAAAGATCGACTGTGTTTAACATGTCGTTATAGGAAAAAGTTAAGAGATCCTCACAATCAACCAAAGCTGAGACTCTAACCAAGAGAAACTATATCTTTTGCATATTGTAGGAAATGTACGGGGTGCGATACGTTTCCATTTAAAACTTAAAAAAACGATTTGTAACAAATTATCCCATCAAGTTAGATGCAATATGATAGAGGTGTGTGAATAATTCATCTATATCCACTAGAACATGTCATAGTAATATAAACACAATTATAATGTTAACTTCTATCTATGACACAATCATCATCCAAACAATATAAGCAACAATCAACACACGTATAGATCTAATGTAAGTATAAATGTAAGGCGATAAGGTAAATAAAGATGTAAAGCAAAAGGTAAAAGAAAATGCAAACCGGACGCGATGATTTATAGTGGTTCGGTCATGAAGCACCTCTTCACCCTACTCTACTCCCTCGAGTACCCAACTCGAGAGTTACTTTACTAGTCAACAAGCTCCCTTTAGGCGGAGAAAACCAAACATAACTAAGCTTACACCGATTTCTGACACTAAGCCAAATGTCGAGTTCTAATCCTAGCTAGAACCAATCTATCACAACTAACCACACTACTTCACAACAATTTACAACTTCGCTTTACCACACAACTTCACTTCACTTCACGACTTCACTTCACTTCACGACTTCACTTCACTTCACAGCTTCACTTCACTTCACAACTTCTTTATACTTTACAACTTCACAACTTCTTTATACTTCACAACTTTACTACACTTCACATAGACACTAACAAGATCACCCCGATCTATCTAAACTTCCTATGATCACAACGATCTAACAACTATACACACCATGATCACCACGATCTAACTATTACATAAGTTTAGAATACATAGACTTGATCTATACATTGTGAATGTAATACATGTCATGAATGCACTAACTAACCTACATAACTTCGTATCTTAATGATAACGAAAGTTCTTCTCTTGCACTTGGAGGAATAAGCTTGAATCACTTGGAAACAAATGCTTAAGATTAAATGATCAAAGGATTTAAAGGAGAGTATAAACTGATTTAGAACAGAAAGAAAGTGTGTGCAAAAGGTGAAAAAATCAGTGGGAAATAGTCCAGTATTTATAGGCAAATTGAACTGCTTTTTTTGTCTGGGCGGTCCCCTTAATTAGGGTGTCGGTCCCATTAAAATTAAGGGGGATGCCCTTTATAATTAAAGGGGACGCCCTTTAAAATTAAGGGGGTCGCCCAACCCAGACGCTCCTTTTTTTGTCTTCTTTGGGGGAGGTGTTTTCTGGAACATTTCTAGCCGTTTTTGGGTAGAAAATTTGAATTCAAAATATTTATTTGAATAAAACATTTCTTTTAAATCTAAAAAAGTTTTGTAAAAGATATAAAAAAGTTTTGTAAAAGATATAAAAATATTTGTGACATTTTTATAAAAAATGTGAGGTTGAATACAAATTTCTTTGATCATAAAATGAATTAAGCATTTATTTATTCATACCTTAAGTGATTTACGTCGAGTGAAAACTTCGTTGAAGCAGACTTGAGACATCGAGAGATGTTGTCGTATGAATGCATTGATGATTTGTGATCACGAGTAA
>BQNB010059658.1:0-37237 GCA_026074375.1 Tanacetum coccineum | reverse complement strand
CTACTGCTACGTGTCGCCAAACATAGCCTATAAGTGTTATGATAGGATTACTAAGTTAGCTCAACACTTTGGGGTTAACCATCCTTCCATGCACGTTAGTTCGATTAATCTCATGCATAAGTTAGAAATTACGTTGTGTTTCAATATTCAATACTTCCTCCCATTTATTTTAGTAGTTTCTTAAGACTATATGAGGTGAGAACCATGAAGTAAATACATTTTTCAAAGATCAAATGATAAGACTCAAGCAATCTAATCCACTTTCATCTAGGGATGGCAACGGGTCGGGTTCGGGGCGGGTTTTAGTGTACCCGTACCCGCACCCGTTTATAATATCCACATCCGTACCCGCCCCATTACCTGTTGGGTACCCGATTAATATTATCCATCGGTTTTTTTGGGTTTCTCCGCGGGTATCGGGTATTCCCAATTGAATATTTTTATAGAAAAATGACGGGTATCAAGATTAAGTCACACTAAAATTCATCGAAAAATAAAGCAAAACACCCTTATATATTCAAATTTTTAAAAGTTAAAGAAAACAAATACCGTATTAGACGATTTAGCGCTTTCGAATAATTTATGTAACATTCAAATGTGTTAAATAATAGAAATAGTTATGTAAAAAATACAATCGAATAAATTATATGTAATAATATATATACTTTAATTAATTATAATAACAATAAAGCGGGTACGAATTCGGGTAAACGGATACGGGTACGGGTAATCGGGGCGGGTATTATCAAAACCCGTCACCGAACCCGTACCCGGCTAAATTCTTTTATCAATACCCGTACCCGCATCCGAACCCGTCAACCCGCCCCCGAACCCGACCCAACCGGTTCGGGTTTCGGTTTTCCCCATCAATTTTGGGTGCTTTTGCCATCCCTACTTTCATCCAAAGGCTATGATTAAATTTGATATTTACATTAGAGGAGCATTTTGGTCCAATAAAAAAGCCTTTTACTTCCCCAATTTCTTTCATTTCCTTCTCCATCGTCACGATCCACATATTCATAACAAAATCCCCTCTTCACAAACACAAAACACACATACATAATGATCAAAAAATAATCAAAATCATCCATTAAATTCCTCATTCATTCGTCAAATTAGGTTAAATATCATTCAATTACAGTAAATCAACATTAGATTTAGAAATCAAATTCATTCGAAAATCATCAAATTCTGTCAAATCTGATCCAAATATCATCAAAATCATTCATTAAATTCACAATTCATCATCAAATTAGGTCGAATATCAATTGATTATAGTAGATTTAGTCTCCGTTCAAATCTAATTGAAAATCATCCGAGCTATTGATAATAATGGAAAATTCGAACAAGTTAAGAGTGTTGAAAGTAGTGTAGGTAGCGTTGTTGATGTTGAACAAATTCACAATATTGAACAACATTAGCGTGTTGAAAAATGTAGCGAAGTGGTGAGTGTTTATTATGATGAACGTGTTTGGATAGCTGAAGAAGGTTTACTCGTTATGAATGTTGTTGATGATGTTGAATGAATTCGGTTTATTGTTGAAGATGATGTCGGAAATGGTGATACAGATGATGAAAAATGTAAAATACGGTAATTCATATGTGATTTTATTAAAGTAGTTTAGTTTTGAAGTATATAGTGAAATTACTTATCATTTGTAGTAAACCACATGTGATTTACCCTAAACCACATGTAATTTACCCTAAACCACATGTGATTTTCCCAAATTAATTGAGAACTAGCAAGTGACTTTTCGGCTTTTACAATTGGGTTTTGGTAAGGAAATAGCAACGTACTTTTCAAAATATCTCGTGTTGGTACGTGTACCAAAGAAGTTGTGTAAATGTAATAAACTTTCATAAGTGTTACAATCTGTACATTTTGTACATTTTGATGATGTGTCACGTTATAAATGATGTCACGTTCAAAATGTGCAGATTGGAACACTTATGAAAGTTCATTGCACTTATAAAACTTTCTTTTTGTACACGTACCAAAACGAGACATTTGAAAAAGTACAGTGCTATTTTTTGACCTAAACCCTTTACAATTAAGTAAAAATCACCGGTGATTTAGCATAGATTATAGGTGATTTGGCGCAAATTATTGGTGATTAGCATAAACTGTTGATGATTAAGAATAAATCACTAGTGATTTAACATAAATCACAGGTGATTTGGGTTGGTGTATGTTTATTAGGTATAAATTTTCTCGCTAAGACCACGTGTTTTTATTTGCTTTCAGGTACAATATGGTATTTGTTCCATTCACTACAAATAGATAACCAAAAAAAGGTGTGACAATTAGTGCGGAAATGCTTGAAAGAAAAGACACAAAATCCTACATATGATTTTCGGCGTCATTCATGACAGCATTCAACAAGAAACTTATAATGGTGGCCAGGATCGTCTTTGAGGGTGTGCAAGTTGAGCGACGGCATAGGGCCCTAAAAATTTTAGGGGCCCAAAATTTGTCCCGTTAGCAATTATATGCTTGTGTACATATATTTTTCTCGAAGAAAAATGTATTTAGATGAGAAAATATCTTAAATGGGACATATGTTCAACGTTTAGATAACTAATTTGCATTATATCTTATAGACGGTGACAATTTATATATAATAAGTCTTCTCGAAAGGCCTCAATATATGAGTTCGTACAGAGCCCTCAATTTTTTTTAAAATTTAGGGACGGCCCTGATGGTGGTAAGAGATCAAAATGGTGTATACACATACTAAATTTAGGGAAAGGGCCTAGATATAAACATATACATGGAGATGTGAAAAAGGGTCACACACAAAAATCCCTAAAAAACTCTATCACTATCTTGTCCTTCATTCGGCTCCCAGTAACATTGGGTTGATCGAGACTCGAAAATCATTCTGGTTAACGCTACGTTGTTATCAAGCTAGTAATTGGTTACCTCGAATACATAGCGTTCGTGTACAAGATCGTGATTATACAGTCTTTATTTTAGATTGTTTCTTGGATTGTTTTCGTATTAAACCCAAATCTAGGGTTCCTGGAGATAATCGCTATGCAATTTGTTTCTTGTTCGGGGTTTAGATTAGAATCAAAATGTATGTAACCCTAATTCGGTTAATTATTCAAAGCAGGATTAGTTGATTCCTTTATTTGCTTCCCTGATTCCTTATGCTTTGTTGTTATGGTTTAATCAGTGTTATCGTAAATATCGGTCTTGGCTGGACGATATTTCACTGATATTATCGCTTATCGGTGGTCACCGATACATTTTTTCACTTTATCGGTAAAAAAAACGCGTTTTGGTTCAAAATCAGTCAAAAAATGGGTCAAAATCGGCGATTTTTGTGGTTGTTTTTTTTTTCTTTTTTTATTTTTTTTTTTTTGTATTCTGGGTTTTCTTTGATCGTTGATTTAATAATTGTATACAAAACTGAATTAAAACACACATAATGAATATTTTACAACATATAATAAAGAAATTAATTTTTTTTTAATAGTTAAAAATATAAGATATAAAAAATTAATAAAATATTATATATTTTGCAGAATTCATTTATAATTTAGGGTCTCCGCGAGAGAGAAAGAAAAAAACCGATATATCGCCGCCAAGACCCGATAGATCGCTTGAAAGGGGCGTCGACCGTTCCGAGCGATATTTAAACACTGGGTTATTATAATTGTTATGAAAGTATAAAAAAACCATCAGTGGCATCACGAGCCATTTTAACATGTTGATAATTACCGAAACCTAAAATCAATAACTAATATTGTATTGATGTTAAAATACATGAAAGGGTTTTATAAAAAAAATTTAGTCGAAAATTTTATATAAGAAACCATAAAGTACATGTTTTGATTTAAAGAGGTTTACTTACATGATTTAAAATTGTTATGAACATGTATGTGGGTTCCGATCTTTACGGGATAATTGTTATGTGTATTGTTGGAATCAATGACAAACATGCATTGTTTATCATGGGATCATTGAGAATATATGATCAGTATTTGGTACGTGTATATTTTGACCACTTAATTTTAGTACGATAAATCTAAAATTTGGGAAGACTTATATATTGATTCTCGATTGGATATATGATAAGTAAAACCTAGAATTTAAAATTAGGGTTCATCGTATAAAAGGATTACATGTGGCTACATGATTTACTTTTAACGGCATATATAAATTGTTATTATGTGTTTATTGTTTAGTCAATTATTTTAATTACTTGTTTTTGTTTATTTAATTATGGCGAATTGTTATAAACAAAAAGGGTAATTTTTTCAAAGAAAATAATATGGACTAAATCAATATAAAAAATTAAGAATTGTTTTGAAGATTAAATAGTTGATTGGTAATTTTCGTACTAAATGGTTAGAAAGGCTCATCCAATTTGACAAACTGTGTGGGAAGTTTAACGCGTCGCTGGTCGAACCCGACTAAAGAAGGAAGTCAAGCTTCACGCTGACCGAATTCTCGGCTTGCTTGTGCGTCAAATTGGAGTTACCTACGACTATTTAAAAGTACAAAATTACTTTAAGGTTGATTTGCCTCAATTCCACATCCGAAACACTAAGTTGAAAGACTTATGCAAAAGTACGGTGTGGACGATAATTGAGGGCACTTCTTTAATTGGTTCATCCAATGTCTCAACCAAACTATGTTTATTTAATCTTCACCTTAAAAGTTAATAAAAAGTGTTTTATTAAACATATGCTATGGAGTTGTATGCATGCTTCTCCATACATAATTTTGATTCACATGTCAAAATTAATACCCTTAAACTTAAGTCTAATGCCATCTAATTAAAGGACACTTGAAATTGCGATTAAGTCAAGTGAGACCTTGGACTATATCGTAACGGACAGAAAACTATCATGATTGAGTGAGACCTCACATGGATGAGTTTGCGTTCTTTAGATTAGAATGACTTAATTGAGTTACTTAGTGAGATCTAGAAACTCAAGGCATTAAGATGGGATGAAACATGTTTACAATGCAACTAGTTTTGGCAATGTAAATCCCATAAATATCTAGAAATTGAAAAATGTTTGTCAATTACTTGTTCGACAAGTTACCACGTTGAATACATTCATCACTAGCAGATCAACTGATGTGATGAGTTTATGTCAATGTGGGTTCTAGTTTTCAAGGAAATACTATGGTTATATGAATATTACCTTAGGTATATTTTATTTTCTTGAAAAAGGTATTATCGAAAATACTAATAATTTTTGAACTTTTTCTGTAGAAATGGCTCATTCCGAAAATAACACTTTAAGTCTGCTTTCAAGACTTTCTTTGAACGAGAAACACTGACTGGCCCAAATTTCAATGAATGGTAACGCTTAACCTAAGAATTGTCTTGAGAGTAGCGATACTTTTTTGACTATTTTGTTTAAGCCCTTGTCCAAACAACCCGCTGATACTGCAACGAAGCAGAAAAAGCAGCATTCATAGCAAATATAAAAAGCACTCTGATGTGGCATGTATTATGCTTGAAAAAATGTCACCTGCACTCAAAGCCGTTTGAAAATTATCACCCCAAAACATGTAGGCTGAACTCGAAAAATGTTTGAGAAGCCTCCTACTAGTAGAAATCATACGGATCTGGGGGATGCTCTATATAGTTGCAAACAAGTGGGCCCTGGTAAAAACTCCGTTTAGTGAACAAGTATTGGAAATGAAAGGACTCATGACCAATTACATACACTTGGGAAACCATAACGACAATTATAGGACTCCTGCTGTAGAAATTCTAACGATCTGGAGATCTTGCTCTACATAGTTTGCAAACAGGCCTTGGTAAACCCGTTAGTGAACATGTATTGGAAATGAAAGGACTCATGGACCAATTACATACACTTGGGAAACCATACGACAATGATATGGCTGTTAACTTAGTCAACAGGTCCCTTAACAAGGATTTTGGTGATTTTGTAAGAAACTTCAATATGCATTGCGTGGGGAAGACAGTTACTGCTGATAGAGATGTTCGTTTCTGCTGATGGCATTATGTGATTCCTGCTGGTCATGTTCCTGCTGGTCATGTTCTCATTTCTGCTGACAGATATAGAATCTGCTGATCTTATTTATAGACGTGATTATTGTATGCAGGAATTATAATAAGATATATTAGGAAGAGATTGATGTATATCTCTTACGATATATTAGGAAGAGATTGATGTATATCTCTTACGCGTTTTTTAGTTTATATATCCATACGCGTTTTTAGCTTTAGCAATTTAAGGTTGTTCTTCTCTATAAAAAGAAACCTTTTAGCATTAGGGTTTAGTAACCGATTACAAATTAAACAAAAACAATTTAATATCAATAAAGAGATCCATAGAGGTCATTGTTATATTAGTTCTTCTTTAAATTCTGCATTTTTTAGTTTTTTTCCGCCTAAACATCTTTTAGAGGTCTCTCACGTATTAAAAAAAAAAAAAAAAATATACTTGTGAATTTACATAATACTATAACAACCACAAAGGCTAGAAAGATCTGATATGTGTTTAATTACACATACCATTTTCCATTTAAAACGAACTTAAAAGAATAAAAACATACCAAAAATGCATTGTATTTGTATGTTTGCATTTGTATTGTGCAGGAAATGGATATCTTACAAAAAGACGGAAAACCAAGCAAAAATCGTCAAAACAGGACACGAGATGGAAAAGTGTGTGAAGACGAAGCCCAATCAAAGTCAAGTCAAATCCGAGAAGAAAAAGCAAAGAAAAATATAACTTGAGGGGTCAAAAATGCCAAACCCCTAAGTTATATTAAGGAAACAAAGACAAGGGCTGATTATGCAAATTTGGAAAAGTTCATTTAATAAAGAAAGAAAGGGGAAAAAGGAAATGAAGAGAAGAAATATTGGAGGGGCCCTTTCCTTTACACAACCAAACATCCCCTAATCATCTTCCAATCCTCTCTCTGTCAGCAAACCCAAAGCTTGTATAACTTTTCTCCCAGCCAATACCAAAACCAGCCCGCACCTTGTTTGCTCCCCCATACTTCCCCGCAACGGCGCCAAAAATTGGGTTACGCGCAAACCAACCCTTCTTTTTATGTATCAATAAGTAAATATAAATATAAATACACAAAAAGGATCAGAATCCGCGAGATCAAGAAAACCGGAAGCAGTATAGAGTGTTCCCGGGTCGTTATGTCCCAACGAGGCTGGAATGGAAAATCGAAGAACGATTGATGATTTGTGTTTGAATGTCACAGAGAATGATTGGGAATTAAAACTGAAAGCAAATCGACATTAAATTTAAACAAGAAGCATAAGCTGAATTTTTGAGGTACAAGCTATCAAAGGCAAAACACTAAAAACTTTACACTAAGGCACAAATAACCCTAATAAGCTTAGTACAGACAAATAAGCTAATCTAAATCTAAATAGGCAAATTAAGCATGCAATTAAGCTAAATTACACAAGAGAAACACAACAGAACTAACAACAGTACTAACAGTATAAACTACCAGTACTAACTTTGAGTTAGTACTGCTAGGCTTGAGTTAGTACTGTTGGTTAAAGGTTAGTACTGCTAGCTATAACAAAACACAATTAAACAAGAAATAAGCAAATAAGCTAAAACAGGAGGTAAACTACCCAAAATAAGCACTTATAAGAATTAGCAACCAGAATGGACTATAATGATAAATAAGCTAGAAAACTAAAATTGATTAACTCTTAAAATTATTTTTGAAAAGACAAATAAGTTCTATTGAAAACAGTACACTAAAATAAGCTTTAATCTACTTTAAAAAGCTAAAGAAATCTTAAACAAGCTGAAATAATAAGCTGATAAGCTAAGATGAGACAACCATACTAACAGTTAAGACTAACAGTAATATCTTGTGAGTTAGACTGGTAGTATGTAAAGTTAGTGGTGTATCCCTAAGGAACTACCATACTAACTGGAGTTAGACTGGGCTTAGTGTGAAGTTAGTACTGTCCTAAAAATGAACTAGCAGTACTAACTTGAGGTTAGTACTGCTAGTTGAAAATACCTTTTAAAAATCATTTTTCTTTCAAATTAAGTAAAAACAGATCATCAAATAACAAAGTAAAACACTTATAAGCAATTTTCAATCCATAATAAGCACTTAAATAAGCATGAATTAGCCTAGCAGTGTTAACTTATAACTAGCAGTTTTAACAAATAAACTAACAATTCTGCAATAGACAAGTAAAATTAAGAAAAAAGAGCACTTACTACAACCCTTGCACAAAAAACAGGGCAAACAAAGAATCAACAAGCTCTGGCCTTCCATAAAACAAGCTAGTGAGAGTCCCTAAGCCCCCCCCCAAAAAAATCCCCCAAAAAAACCTTGGGGCTTAATCATCCATAACACAGCTGAGGTAATTTGATGAGAATGGTGTAGGTATTCACTTAACTCTTTAACTTTTTTAATTTTCACTTATGTTAAAACAGTTGTAAACAAGCTGTTTTTGAGAACGTTTTGAACACAAAACAAGTCAATTAAGAAACTAACACTGAGGACTGGAATTATAAAGTTAATTTATTAAAAACCTCAACTTGCATTAAAACTTGAAAGTGTTACAAGCTGAAAGTAAAAACTGAAAATAAGCTAAGTTAAATTTTAAAACTAAAAACTAGATTCTAAGATATATATCCTCCTCAAAGGCTTACAAGAAGCTCAAAATAGCCGAAGTAATTAGACTTGCATCTTGTGCTTCTTTGAGAGAAAAAACCAAGTGTGCTATTTTGTGATTGAATAGACTAAAGCAAATCCCAGCCTTTGATTCTTTTGAGCCTCCTTTGGAACAATCTCAGCCATCGAAGTCTTTGGAATGGAGAGGGATTGCCCAACATGGATTTTAAAAGCTGGGTGTTAGTAGGGTGATGATGGATTGTTGCAGGGGAAGTATGGGAGCAAAACACGGTGCGGGCTTGGTTTTGAGTATTGGATGGGAAGAAAAGTATACAAGTTTGGGTTGTAGACAGAGAAATGTTGAAGATGAAAAGGGATGTTTAGGTTTGGTACAAGAAAGGCCCCTCCACAAATCTTCTTCTCTTCATTACCTTTTTCCCCTTTCTTTCTTTTATAAATGAACTTTTCCAAATTTGCATAATCAGCCCTTGTCTTTGTTTCCTTAATATAACTTAGGGGTTTGGCATTTTTGAAACCCCTTAATTATATTTTTCTTTGCTTTTTCTTCTCGGATTTGACTTGACTTTGATTGGGCTTCGTCTTCACACACTTTTCCATCTCGTGTCCTGTTTTGACGATTTTTGCTTGGTTTTCCGTCTTTTTGTAAGATATCCATTTCCTGCACAATACAAATGCAAACATACAAATAACAATGCATTTTGAAAGTTTTTTTATTCTTTTAATTTCGTTTTAAAAATTGAAACTGGTATGTGTTAATTAAATACATATCAAAATCCCGCCAAACGAAGATGTTTCGAGTCCACGCAATGCTATGAAGTAAGCACTCGAGAACCAAAAATCTCAAACCCCTCGACTAATAACTATTGGAAAAGGTAGTCCAAGCGTTATCAAATAGGGATAAAAGAATCAATACCTTGACAAGTCACGGTTCTCACCAATTTTATAATTAACACCAACTACTCAAAAATTTATTTTCTTAATTTTTTCTTTATTTTTCTATTTTTTTTTTTTTTTTTTTTATAAAGTGTCACCGAACTTCTTATTTATCAACAATGGATCAAGAATGAGAAACGTGTTCATAGAATAACCACGACCTCCAGACGGATGAATTTCATCGATCCCTGATTTTTTTTTTCACAGTCCCAAGCTAAGCAATTAACAAGATCATTGTCGATATAAGTTTAGATTTAAGCCCTCATAACTTAGACTTGTGAACGTTTTAACATCCAACATGGATATATGATTTGAATGTGTGTGCTCGCTTCAACCATAGATCAACTTATTTTCATAGTCATAATTCAAGATGAATCACGACTCAAAGCAACAACTTATTAGGCACTTGTAACTTGATTTTAAAACATAGAACTTTTTGCAACATATTTATCATTTTCATAAGTTCTTAAAGCTAGGAATGTGTTGCTTAGTTTGAACACCTACCTAGGCCTCGCTCCCTAGTAGGATATCACAACCAACGACCGGTGTTCTTAGTTTGAAAACCCACCCCGTTGCTAGCGTAGTGGGAAATCACATCAACACCTTCTTCCTAATATGGCTAAGGAAACCGGAGTGCTAGTTGAACCCTCACCTAGACCTTTCTTCCAAGTGAATATCACAACACACCAAATCCCTAGAAGAATCAACGTCTTAGTTTGAACCCCCACCTCGTGTTAGCGAGTGGATAAACACCGACAGCCAAACAAGATATCTTTACTACTCCATATGATCAAATGTATGCTTCATTGGCAATAATTACAATATTTCGTGGCATTTTTTGCATTCATACATCATTCTGCTTCTTGGGCATTTTTATCTTTCAAAACCTTGCTTTAAAGATCAAGTTACAAATTTTGAAGCATTTTACTGAAAACATCGATTGACTTAGTTAACAAAGCACGTATGATTAGGTGGATTAGATAGCTTATATGGGAGAAAAAGAACACAGTTATTCAATATAAGTTTTTGAGACTAATCTTGCTTAACACATAAACTTATATTTAACTCTATCATTACTTGTTCTTCTCCCTTTTCTAAAAATTCAAAGCAATCAGAATTACGTGAAAGCTTGGCCCTGAAGGAAACTAAGCTAGGGCTCAATACGCCCTATCGTGTCAAAAAATTATTCCTCATTCTACCCAAAAGAAAAGTTCAAAAATCTTGGACAAAACACTATTTTTATATTTGCAAAGTTTTTAAATTTTTTTTTTCATTTTTTTTTGTATTTTGCAAAAATTTTGGTGAAAATACGGATCTACGTGCAACAATTGCTTGCAGGCAACAATCAAATCGAAGATACCTCCCCCCCCCAAACTAGTAACTGAAACATCGACGCTCGGATGTTTTTGAAGGTAAATACGTTATCCTAAGGCGTTTATGAAGTAATGCCAATGATAAAACGTTAGTCGATTAGATATAGGATTAATCGGGATTCCCAAAATGAAGCTGAGGCTTTGAAGCTTGAGTGATCGAATAGACAACAACCGAAAGCCTTTCACAAACTGGCTAGTCCTGGACAATAAACAACAACAACACGAAACACGGTGATAGATAAAAGACAAGCTATCTCACACAACAAACAACACGTTATTCATACAATTACACCAACGGATAATCATGGTTGCCTCCACGAAGCGCTTGTTTAAGGTGATATGCTTGACCCGTCACCTTGAATTTATTGGATTATAGTGAAAGTTTGAGATATCCGGGACTACCAATGTGGTACGTCCCCTCCCAAAGTAGTCTTAAAACACGATGTACCATTTCACTTTGAAATTCGGCCCGATGCTTGAATAGCTCAACAGTGCCATAAGGAAAGACTTGAGAGATGGTGAATGGTCCCACGTCCAACGGGATTTTAGTTTTGCCCGAGAAAATCTTCAATCATTGAATTAAAAGAGGAGGACTCGATCACCGACGATGTAAAACGCGATTTTGACTTGGAGTCAGGATTCTCTTTGCTTTTTCCTTATAGATCAATGAGTTCTCATAGGCATGATCACGAAGTTCGTTAAGTTCATTGAGTTGAACTTTCCGGTGATCACCCGCAGTAGAAAGATCAAAGTTTGCTTGTTTCAAGGCCCAATAGGCTTTGTGCTCAAGCTCGATCGGAGATGGCATGCCTTTTCCATACACAAGCTTGTAAAGGAGTACACCCGATTGCGTTTTGTAGAGTCTGGTGCGGAGAGGCCCATAGTGCATCACTAGTTTTTTCCGACCAGAAGCACGGTTTTCACCTATGGTCCTGTTCAAGGATACGTTTCAATACACGATGTTAGACACCTTCGACTTGCCATCTTTTTGTGGAATGATACGCTGGAGAGACCGGTGAGTGATTCCATATTTCTGCATGACCTTTGAAAACTTTTTTTTTGTGGGGGTGGTCATTGCAGAAGATGAGATCCGCGATCACCTTATGATAAGCTCGAGGGGCACCAAATCTGCGAAGAGAGATTTTAGGATTTTGAAAACGACTCTGGCATCATTGGTGGGGAGCGCTTTCGCTTCAACCCATTTTGACAAGTAGTCAACGGCCACGAGAATATATTTGTTCCCTCGTGAAGACGGGAACGGGCCCATAAATTCAATACCCCAAACGTCAAGATTTACAAACTTGGATGGAGTTTTGAGTCATCTCATCCCTTGCAATTTTTCCTTGTCGTTGCACAGTCACAGTTTTTGACAAACTCGTGGGATCCTTGTAAATGTTGGGCCCAAACGAAGCCGAATCAAAGATCTTTTAGGCGGATAGGTTTGCACCATGATGTCCCCCCCGGTGTCCATTGTGGCAAGCCACGAGAAATTGCGAAAGCTTCCCTATTCCGTGCACACATCGCCTGATCACTTGAATCCGCGCAAATTTAAAACAAAGAAGGGGCAATCCAAAAATCAGTTTTCCACGTCCTTTGAAGACTTAGTTTTCTGTTGGGTTACATGCCCTTCACAACGAAGTTAACCGCATGTAATTTGCGAAGTCAGCAAACCAACGGGTACTAGAAATACCATACGAAAAGTCACCATACATAACGTCCTCGAGAGGAAATGTTTCATTAATCTCTTTTAGGGGTACGAGAACGTTTTCCAATACGGGTTGTCTTAATCGGGACAGAATCGGCTGCGAGTTCTCCGCTCCTTTTGTGTCAAGAACTAAAAGTCAAATTTCTAGGATGAGGAGAACCCATCGGACAATCCTCGCTTTAGCATCCTTTTTGGCAAAGAAGAATACTTGAGAGCGGAATGGTCCGTATCACTATGCTTTGTTCATGATAAGATAAGCCCGGAATTTTTCGAATGCATACACCGACCGGCTAACATTTCCTTTCCGTCGTGGTGTAAATAGATTCACCGTCGCGTTCATTGTCTTGCTAGCATAATGGATAGGCCGAAAGTGTTTTTTCCGATGACGTTGCCCCAAAACTGCTCCTATGGCGTAATCACTTGCATCGCACATAAGTTCGAATGGTAGATCCCAGTTTGGGGCAATCAAAGATCGAGCCTTCCGTAAGTTTATTCTTTAAACGTTTGGAAAGCTTGTGATGCAATATCATATAGAGAATATGAATGGAGTATTTCTTCTCGAGAAGATGAGTCATTGGTCGGGATATTTTGGAAAAATCCTTTATGAATCTCCGGTAAAAACCGGCATGACCAAGAAAACTCCTAACTCCTTTGACAGTGGTGGGATGAGGTAATTTGGCAATGACATCTATTTTGGCTTTGTCAACCTCAATCCCATTTTTAGAAATTTTATGGCCGAGGACAATGCCCTCTTTGACCAAAAAATGGCTTCATCTCCCAGTTAAGACATAAAATTTGGTGACTTTCACATCTTTGCGAAACAATTTCTCAAGAAACGGGAGAGCATTCTTGCAAAGGAATTCCAACGACCGAGAAGTCATCCATGAAAGACTTCCATTGTCTTTTCACCATCGTGAAAGATGCCAACATACACCTTTGGAATGTGCCCGTTGCATTGCATAAGCCGAAAGGCATGCGACGGAGGCAAAAACGTTCCGTAGGGACAAAGTAAATGTGGTCCTATTTCCCTTGATCACAGGGTCAATGGGAATTTGAAATACCCGGAGAATCCATCAAAGGAGCAATATACTCGTTCCCGCTAATCTCTCGAGCATTTGATCCATAAACGGGAGTGGAAAGTGGTCTTTACGGGTGGCTTCATTTAACTTGCGGTAGTCAATGCATACCCGCCACCCGGTAACCAATCGAGTTGGGATCAACTCATTTTCTTCATTTTGAACAACGGTAAATCCCACCCTTTTGGGCACACAATGTATCGGGCTGACCCATGGACTATCGGAGATTGGGTAAATCAATCCTGCGTCAAGAAGTTTTTCAACTTCTTTTCTTGATGACATCGTGATTTTTGGATTAACCCTTACTCTGATGCTGAACGTAGTTATAGTCCTCTTCCATTAGAATTTGTGGTAACCGAAAATTCCGGGTTAATACCGCTGAATGTCGGATAATTTCCAAGCAATGGCTCGCTTGTGGGACTTAAGAACCTTGATCAGATCGGCTTTCTCCCCCAACTAATTTTTAGGCAATGACGACTGGCTAACTTGTGTCATCTTCCAAGAATCGCGTAATCAGATGGGAGGTAAGTCTTTTGAGTTCAACCACTGGCGTTTCATCAGTCGAAGATTTAACAGTTTTGGTCTCAAAGTTTGATTTCTTCTTGTTTTCTGTGAACACATCCTCCTTGATTTGGAATAGGAAGTCGGTGGTTCATGTTCAAGAATCTTCTAGGATTGAGATGTCCTCGTCGTGATCATAATAAGTTGGATCAACTTCCGTGAAGTTGATATCATCATCTAGAGCTAGAAAGCATTTGCTTTCCTCGAAACATAGAAAGTCACCCTTTCTCCCGAATGAAGTTAAGGTCGAAGATGAATTAAAGCAAACAATAGGATTCAAAGCACGGAAAGGATTTTCCGTATGCCTACCGAATCAGGAAAAACCTAAGACCGCCTTGCGAGTATTCCTTCACAGGCCAATCAATGACGTCATCCGGTTTGCCTTCATATGATTGAAATTTGCTGTGTACTCGAAGTTTTGATCAAGGTGAACGATGATGGCCTCTCTGCCCAACAACGAAGGGTAATTTCACCCTCGTACACATTGAATAAATGTCACGACTAGTTTTCAGAAAACACCTTCCGAGAATTAGAGTGTACTCGGGGGTCGGCTCAATTCAACAACTACAAAATCGGCATGGAATTGTGAACTTTACCCACCAATACACGGACGTCTTTTTGCGATATACCGATTGTTGTATCGATTGAACGTTCCGGCTAGCTCTAGCGTCATGCATGTTTGGGTAAGCTCGGAAAGAGAAGAGATCCTTCCCACAGCGAATACGGCATAAGATTGAATGCTTGCACCGAGATTCGGCCAAGGCATTGCATGTTTAATGCCAGAAAATTCACATGGATTAAGGATCTGGTCGGGGTCTCTAATGTTTTTTAGCAACTTGTTAAGGATTGACCGCCGAGCAAGTTTCGTTCAATTTTGCATTAACACTCAATTTCTCTTTGTTTCCGATTAAGGCTTTGTTAAGTTGTAGGCGAATTTATGCAATAAGAGTCAAAGCATTCCAAAAGCTAATTTCGAATTCATATCTTTGAAGATTTCATAGAATTTCTCAATTTGTTCGTTAGCTTTTTCCTTGCGCCTTTCATCATTTCTTCTTGATGGAAATGGAATCGATGCTTTAGGAATTGGAGTATCAACAGGAGAAACATTTGGCTCAGGATTTGGATTACCAGACTGAATTTGAACAACAGGAGGTTGGACGTCTTCGGTGCTTCCGTTATTAGCAGGAGGCATCGTGTCCTTTGTCACCTCGGTTTCATGATTAACTGATTTTGGTCCTTGGATGGTACACCACTTCGGGTAAGTGATACTTTTAATCCGTCCTTTGGGATGGTAACAGTGTTACCAATGAATGAGTTCCAGAACCGGAAGTAGAAGCTGTATTAGGCAGTAACAAATTTTGAAAGCATGTCATCAAATTTGCCATTTGGGAATTGCAGGTTTTGACCTGGTTTTTGCCACGTTTCCCAACACTGCATCATTGGCTGTGAATATCTTTCAAAATCTTTTTTGACACACAAGAAAAAGAAAGCCGTGTGTCTGATGGAGCAATGTCCTTGATGAGCTACAGGTTGATTTACCGGAGGTCGATAAATCTGACCCTTGGTTGAAATTGTTTCCTTCTGTATTGATTGAAGTTGTTCCCACGATTGAAATTGTTTGACTAATTGCATGAGGATTCTGAAATGGAGGAAAACCAGGAGGTCCGAAATGATTTAAGACCATCGTAGGTTCATAACCAGAATTACTAGGTTGAAATTGCCCAGCAGCGGCTTGGGACACATACTCTGGATCTTATCGTGAACATGTTGCATTAGTGGCTGGAACATTTGATAAAAATGACCTCCCCCCCAAGTTACACAACTTTGTTCAAAACCGCTTTACGGGGCGTAAGCGGGGGTTTGGTTACTTTCTGTCGAGAATCAAGCCGAACCATGTTTTGATTCAGCAACACAGATGAGATTGCTAGGTGGAAAGCTGTACTTATTTTAAGCTACAACAGCTTTGGTTCTTGATTGACGTACTTTAAGACTTGCTCTCGAGATTTTTAAATATTCCGAGCATTTTGTCTAAAGAAGTTTCCACCAGCAGCAGAGTACAATGAATCTTGATCAATTGAGTTTAGGGCATTATAGAATGTATCGAGTTGAGCTAATTATTAAAACCCATGATAGGGCATCCCCTTAAAAGAGTCATTGAAAACTGATCCCAAGCCTCACAAAACGTCTCATCAAATTTTTGCTAAAATCTTGTGATTTCATTATCTAGAGATTGTTGTTTTAGAGGTAGAGGAAGAATTTGTTAATAAATTTCGTAACAAGATCAATCCCACCCATGTTTCAATCGAACCGAGGGGGTTTCTTTTCCAGCCAATATCCGGCTGCCCCTTCGAGGAAAGAATGGAAAAAAGCTAAGTTTAACCGACGTATTTGGTACGTTTTGGAATCTTCTCGTGAAGTGATCTTGTTGAAATAACGGATGAGCATTGGGATCTTCTTTATCATTTCTAAAAATTGCTTATTTTGGAACAAGATTCAGAAGACCATGCTTTATTTCAAAGTTTATTCGCTTTGATTTTCCGGAATAACGATCGCATCCTCGTACCCCTCGGTGGGTGCTTCGAGCAATTGCGCCATAGTACGATTATCAGCCATCGTAACTATGGGAGGATTATCAAGTTTCTCAAGATTGGATGATTCAACAGAAGTTTGTTGGACTTGTGGTTGTCGACGTCTACGGGCTTGAGAACGAGTGCGCATGCACAAAATAAAAAGAAAATCTACACTAATTTTTTTTTTTTGGTTCCTGATTTATTCACAATGTATTTTACGAAAAATGAGATAAGACAACTTAAACCAAATAATCTACTTACTTCACGGTAGCTCTCAAAAAGATAAACGCACAGGTGAGCGGAGGAGTAGGAATAGCGCGATAGCATATTTCTCCATTCGAGTCGTAGATTCCAAGGAACACCCTCCTTAATACCCACTTTGTAGTTTTGTTTAAACGATTCAAGGTGAGCCGTATATCGTAAGAGACAACAAATGGCAGTTTAGAATCTTTTGTTCTAGTTGGGAACCAATTAAGTTTCACCGGAGTTATTATGATAATACCTCAATTGAGAATATTATATTTTGGTATTTTTACCAATTTATGTATTTTATTTCTTGTTTATGGACAATTTGTGTTATATTACTGAAAGCAGTACACTAGAATAAACTTAATCTACTCAAAAAAAGCTAAAGAAATCTTAAACAAGCTGAAATAATAAGCTGATAAGCTAAGTTGAACAACCAGTACTAACAGTTAAGACTAACAGTACTAACTTGGAGTTAGTACTGGTAGTGTTAAGTTAGTGCTGCTCCAAAAAGTGAACTACCAGTACTAACTTAGAGTTAGTACTGCTAGTGTGAAGTTAGTACTGTCCTAAAAATGAACTAGCAGTACTAACTTGAGGTTAGTACTGCTAGTTGAAAATACCTTTTAAAAATCATTTTTCTTTCAAATTAAGTAAAAACAGATTATCAAATAACAAAGTAAAACACTTATAAGCAATTTTCAATCCATAATAAGCACTTAAATAAGCATGAATTAGCCTAGCAGTGTTAACTTATAACTAGCAGTTTTAACAAATAAACTAACAATTCTGCAATAGACAAGTAAAGTAAGAAATAGAGAGACTTACTACACCCTTGCTCAAAACAGGGTCAAACAATGAATCTACAAGCTCTAGCTTGCATAAAACAAGCTAGTGAGAGTCCATAAGCCCATCCAAAACTGGCTTATCATCCATAACATCAGCTGAGGTATATTTGAGAGTGAATGGTGTGATATTCTCTTAACTTCTTAACTTTTTAAGTTCACTTAGTTAAAACAGTTTGTAAACAAGCTGTATTGAGAGCTTTTGAACACAAAACAAGTCAATTAAGAAACTTAACACTTGGAATTATAAAGTGATTTTAAAAACTCAAACTTGCATTAAAACTTGAAAGTGTTACAAGCTGAAAGTAAAAACTGAAAATAAGCTAAGTTAAATTTTAAAACTAAAAACTAGATTCTAAGATATATCATGATGCCTCAAAGGCTTACAAGAAGCTCTATATATAGCCGAAGTATTGGACTTGCATCTTGTGCTTCTTTGGAGAGATAAAACCAAGTGTGCTAGTTGTGTGAGGAGAGACTAAAGCAAATCCCAGCCTTTGATTTCTTTTGAGCTTCTTTGGAAACAATCTCAGCCATCGAAGTGCTTTGGGAATGGAGAGGGATTGCCAACATGGATTTTATAAAGCTGGGGGGTTAGTTACTTTCAGCTTGTAACACTTTCAAGTTTTAATGCAAGTTTGAGTTTTTAAAATCACTTTATAATTCCAAGTGTTAAGTTTCTTAATTGACTTGTTTTGTGTTCAAAAGCTCTCAAAACAGCTTGTTTACAAACTGTTTTAACTAAGTGAACTTAAAAAGTTAAGAAGTTAAGAGAATACCACACCATTCACCCTCAAATATACCTCAGCTGATGTTATGGATGATAAGCCAGTTTTGTGATGGGCTTATGGAACTCTCACTAGCTTGTTTTATGGCAAGCCTAGAGCTTGTAGACTTTCATTGTTTGACCCGTTTGAGCAAGGGTTAGTAAGTCTCTCTATTTTCTTACTTTACTTGTCTATTGCAGAATTGTTTAGTTATTTGATAAAACTGCTAGTTATAAGTTAACACTGCTAGGCTAATTCATGCTTATTTAAGTGCTTATTATGGATTGAAAATTACTTATAAGTGTTTTACTTTGTTATTTGATAATCTGTTTTTACTTAATTTGAAAGAAAAATGATTTTTAAAAGGTATTTTCAATAGCTGTACTTAACCTCAAGTTAGTACTGCTAATTCTTTTTTATGACATACAAACTTCACCTAGCAGTAACAAACTCTAAGTTGTACTGTTAGTATAACTTTTGGAACACCAACTAACTTAACACTACCCAGTACTAACTCAAGTTTAGTACTGTTAGTCTAACTGTTAGAACTAGGGTTGTTCAACTTAGCTTATCAGCTTATTATTTCAGCTTGTTTAAGATTTCTTTAGTATTTTTTTTGAGTAGATTAATTTATTCTAGGTAACTGCATTCAGTAGATATAACCAAATTGTCCATAAACAAGAAATAAAATACTAAAAATTGGTAAAAAAACCAAAATATAATATTCTCAATTGAGGTAATAACATAATAACTTTCCGTGAACATATTGGTTTCCTCAACTCGAACAAAAAAGATTTAAAACTTGCATTTGTTCTCTTACGATATACGGCTCCACCTTGAAACGGTTAAAACAAACTCAAAGTGGGTATAAGGATGGGTTGTTCTTGGACTACGACACGAAAAGGAGGAAATAAGGCTCGCGCTATTCCTACTCCTCCGCTCACCTGTGCGTTTTTCTTTTTGAGAGCTACCGTGAAGTAAGTAGATTATTTGGTTTAAGTTGTCTTATCTCATTTTCCGTAAAATACATTGTGAATAAATCATAGAACCAAAAAAAAAAAATTAGTGTAGATTTTCTTTTAATTAGTGCATTTAATCGCACGAACGTTCTCAGCCCGTATACGTCGACAACCACAAGTCCAACAAACTTCTGTTAAATCATCCAATCATGAGAAACTTGTAATCCTCCCATATTTACGATGGCTGAAATCCGTACTATGGCGGCAATTGCTAGAAGCACCCACCGAGGGTACGAGGATGCCGATCGTTATTTCCGGAAATCACCGCGAATAACTTTGAAATCAAAGCATGGTCTTCTGAATCATTCCAAAATAAGCAATTTTTTAGAAATGATAAAGAAACCCACATGCTAACATCCGTTATTTCAAAACAAGATTACTTCTACGATGAAGATTCAAACGTACCAAATACGTCCCGGTTTAAACTTATCTTTCCATTACCTCTCACGAAGGTGCACCACGATATGGCTGGAAAAAAACCCCCTCGGTCGATTGAAACATGGGATGATTCTTGTTACAAATTATTAACAAATTCTTCCCTCCCTCTAAAACAACAATTAGAATAAATCACGAAGATTTTAGCAAAAATTTGATGAGACTTTTTGTGAGGCTTTGGGATCGTTAATTCAATGATCTTTTAAGGGATGGCCCCTCATCATGGTTTACATAATTGCAAAACACGATACATTCTATAATGCCCTAAGCTATCTAAACACAATGATCAAGATTCATTGAAGCTCTGCTGCTGGTGAAACTTCTTAGACAAAATGCCTCGAGAATATTTAAAAAACATCGAGAGCAAGATCTAAAGTACGTCAATCAAAAACAAAGCTGTTGTAGCAAAATACTACAAAGCTCTTTCCACACCCTAGCAATCTAATCTATGTTGCTGAACTCAAAGACATGTTCGTTCATTGATTCCTCGACAGAAAGAACCAAAACCCCAGATTCCGCCCCCGAAAACGGTTTGAACAAAGTTGTGTAACTTGTGGGGGAGGTCATTTTATCAAAACAAGTCCACCACTAATAGCAACAAGTTTTCCACGATAATATCCAAGATATGTGTCCCCAAACGCTGCTGCCAATTTCAACCAAGCCCTAATTCTGGTTATCGACCATCACGATGGTTCCTTCAATCAAATTCGAACCTCCGGTTTTCCTCCAATTCAGAATCCTCATGCAAATAGTCAAAACGAATTTCCAATCGAGGAACAACTTCAATCAAAACAAGGAATCAATTTCCACCAAGGGCATATTTAATCGACCATCCAGTAAACAACCAGTATCTCATCGAGGACCTCTCCTCAGAACTACGGTGTGTCCAAAAAAGATTTTGAAAGATAGTCACAGCCACTGATGCATGTTGAGAAACATGCCAAACCAAGGTCAAAACCTGCAATCCCAAATGGCAAATTTGACTGACCATGCTTTCAAAATTTTGTTACTGGCAAATACAGCTTCTACATTCCAGGTTCAGAACTCTTCCTGGTACACTGTTACCAACCCAAAGAAGATTAAAAAGGAATCACTACCCTAAAAGTGGTGTCACACCAAGGCACCAAAAACAGTTTAATCATGACACCGAGTGACAAAGGACACGAAGCCGTATCCTGCTAATAACGGAAGCACCAGAAGACGTCCAACCTCCTGTTTTTCAAACCCATCTGGTAATCCAAATCCTGACAAATGTTTCTCCTAGTTGATACTACGTCCAAATCCTAAAGCATCGATTCCCAATTCCATCAAAAGGAATGAAGAAAGGCCAAGGAAAAAGCTAACGAACAAATTGAGAAATTCTATGAAATCTTCCAAAGAATATGAATTTTCGAAATTAAGCTTTTGGATGGCTTTGACTCTTATGCCTAAATTCGCCTCAACTTTAAAAGCCTTAATCGAAAACAAAGAGAAATTGAGTGAAATGCAAAATTGAACGAAACTTGCTCGGCGTTCATCCTTAAACAAGTTGCCTAAAAAACTTAGAGACCCCGACAATTTTCCTTATCCCATTAATTTCTGGCATAACACCTGCAATGCTTGTCCGAATTCTCGGTGCAAGCATCATTCTTATGCCGTCTTTTCCGTGTGAAGGATCTCTCTCTTTCCGAGCTTACCCCAACCTGCATGACCTAAGAGCTAGCGACCGTTCAATCGCTACACCAATCGGTATCAGCCCAAAGACGTCCGTGTTATTGGGGGAAAGAGTTCCCAATTTCAGCCGATTTTGTAGTAGTTGAATGTTGACCAGACCCCCGAGTACCGTCTAATTCTCGGGAGGTTTTTCTGAAAACTAGTCCGTATGCATTAATCAATGTGTAACGAGGGTGGAAATTACCCTTTCGTGTTGGCAAAGAGGCCATAAACTTTTCAACCTGTCATACTTCGCGGTACACACAAATTTCAATCATAATGACGCAAACCGGGATTTGACGTCATTGATATGGCAGTGAAGAAATACTCGCAAGCGTCCTTAAGGTTTTCTGATTCGTAGCATACGGAAATCCTTCTCCGTGCTTTGATCCTATTGTTTGCTAATTCTTCTCCGACCTTAACTTCATTCGAGAAGTGAGCTTCCTACTGTTGCGAGAAAGCAAATGCCTTTTCAGCTCTAGATTGATGATAAACAACTTCACCGGAAGTTGATTCCACTTAATTATGATCCCGACGGGGACATTCTCATCCTAGAAGCATTCTTGAACAATGAACCACCGACTCCTATTCCAAATCAAGGAGATTGTTCACCAGAAACCCAAGAAGAAATCAAACTTTGTGAAGCCAAAACTGTTAAATCTTCGATTGATGAACCGCCAGAGGTTGAACTCAAAGACTTACCTCCCCATCTTGAATACGCATTCTTAGAAGATGACAACAAGTTACCAGTCATCATTGCTAAAGAATTAAGTTTGGGGGAAAAAGCCGATCTGATCAAGGTTCTTAAGTCCCACAAGCGAGCCATCGCTTGGAAATTATCCGACATTCAGGGTATTAACCCGGAATTTTGTACCCACAAAATTCTAATGGAAGAGGACTATAAACCTACAGTTCAGCATCAGAGAAGGGTATCAAAAATCCACATGTCATCAAGAAAAAGTTGAAAAACTTCTTGACGCAAGGATTAATTACCCAATCTCCGTAGTCCCCATGAGTCAGCCCCTATACATTGTTGGGGTGTGGGTGCCCAAAAAGGGTGGATTTACCGTGTTTTCAAAATGACGAAAATGAGTTGATCCCACTCGATTGGTTACCAGGTGGCCGTGTAGCAATTGACTTACCGCAAGTTAAATGAAGCCACCCGTAAAGCCACTTTCCACTCCCGTTTATGATCCAATGCTCGAGAGATTGAGCGAAACGATACTATATGCTTCCTTGATGAGTCTCCGGGTAATTTCCAAAATCCCAATGACCTCGTGATCAAGAAAAGACCACATTTACTTGTCCCTACGGAACGTTTGCCTACCGTCGCATGCCTTTCGGCTTATGCAATGCACCGGGCACATTCCAAAGGTGTATGTTGGCCATCTTTCACGACATGGTTGAAAAGACAATGGAAGTCTTCATGGATGACTCTCGTCCTTTGTGAATTCCCTTTGAAGATTGCCTCTCCCCGTCTTGCGAAAATTTTGCTAAGATTGGAAGATCACCAATTTATGTCTTAACTGGAGAAAAGAGCCATTTTATGGTCAAAGAGGGCAATGTCCTCGGCCATAAAATTTCTAAAAATGGGATTGAGGTTGACAAAGCCAAAATAGATGTCCATTGCCAAAATTAACTCAGCCCACACTGTCCACAGGAGTTAGGAGTTTTCTTGGTCAAGCCGTTTTTTTACCGGAGTTTTCTTAAAGATTTTTCCAAATTCCCGACCATTGACTCATCTTTCTCGAGAATAAATGCCACTCCATTCATCTTCTCTAATGAATGCAACCAATCTTTCCAAAACGTTAAAGGATAACTTACTGGAAGCTCCGATCTTGATGCCCCAAACGGGAACTACCATTCGAACTTATGTGCGATGCAAGGTGATTACGCCATAGAGCAGTTTTTGGGGCAACGTCATGAAAAAAACACTTTCTGCCTATCCATTATGCTAGCAAGACAATGACCGAAGGCTGAAGTCTAATTACAATAACCACGACGAAAAGGAAATGTTAGCCGTGTGTAAAATGCATTCGAAAAATTCCGGGCTTACTTATCATGACAAAAGCATAAGTGCATACGGACCCATCCGCTCTCCCAGTATCTTCTTTGCCAAAAAGTGATGCTAAAGCGAGATTTGCTCCGATGGGTTCTCATCTCATCCAAGAATTTGACTTTAAAGTCTTTGACACAAAAGGAGCGTATAACCACGCAGCCGATCCATCTGTCCCGATTAGAAAACTCTATGAAAACGTTCTCGACCCTAAGAGATTATGAAACAATTCCGACTCGAGACTTAAGTATGGTTACCTTTCGTGGTAATTCTAGTACCCGTGGTTAGCTGACTTCAGCAAATTACCATGCGGGTAACTTCGTTGTGAAGGGCAATGTCAACCCAACAGAGAAAATAATTCTTCAAGGAAGGTGAAACTTATTTTTGGGATTGACCCCTTTCATGTTTAAAATTTGCGCGGATCAATGTATCCGGCATGTCGCACGGCAAGGATGCTCTCGCAATTCTCGAGGCTTGCCACAATGGACCCCACCTGGGGGACAACATGGTGCAAAACCTAACCGCCAAAAAGACCTTTGATTCCGGCTTCTTTTGGCCCACCAATTAAAGTATGCCCAACGAGTTTTTCCAAAAACGTGACTCTTTGGCCAAACGACAAGGAAAACTTCGCAACGGGATGAGATGTCCTCAAAACCCATCCACAGTTTGTGAAATCTTTGACTTTTGGGTATTGACTTTATGTCCCGTTCCCTGTCCTTCACGAGGGAACAAATATATTCTCGTGCAGTTGACTACCTGTAAAAATGGGTATGAAGCGAAAGCGCGCCCCACCAATGAATCCAGAGTCGTTGAAAATTCCAAAATCTCTCTTCGCCAGATTTGTGCCCTCTACGAGCTATCAAAAGTGATCGCGGAACTCATTTCTGCAATGACCAATTTGCAAAGGTCATGCAGAAAATATGGAATCACTCCACGCGTCTCTCCACCAAGCGTATCATCCACAAACAAGTGGGCAAGTCGAGGTGTTCAAATCGGGTTGAAACTTAACCATTAAAGGACCATAGGGTGAAAACCGTGCTTACTGGTCGGAAAAACTAGATGATGGCACTAGGGCCTTCAGCACAGCTTACAAAACGCACATCGGGTGTACCCTTCAAGCCTGTTTATGGAAAGGCATCCATCTTCCATCGAGCTTGAGCACAAAGCCTATTTGGGCCTTGAAACAAGCAAACTTTGATCTTTCTACCTCGCGGGTGAATCACCGGAAAGTTTCAACTCAATGAACTTAACGAACTTCGTGTCATAGCCATTATAGAACTCTTGATCTATAAGGAAAAATCAAAGAGAATCATGACTCCAAAGATCAAAATCGCGTTTTCAAACGTCGTGATCGAGTCCTCCTCTTTAATTCAAATTGAAGATTTTATCAGGAGCAAAACTAAAATCCCTTTGGAGTGGACCATTCACCATCACTCAAGTCTTTTCCTTTATGGCACTGTTGACTATCTCAAGCCCAACGGGCCGAATTTCAAAGTGAATGGTCATCGTGTTAAGGCACACTTTGAGGGATCGTACCAAGATTGGTTAGTCCGCAATCTCCAAACTTTCCCTATAATCCAATAAATTCAGGTGACGGGTCAAGCATAGCGACCTTAAACAAGCGCTTCGTGGGAGGCAACCCATGCTTATCCGTAGTTGTAATTATATGAATAAGTGTTGTTTGTTGTGGTGAGAATAGCCTTGTCTTTTTCTATCACCCGTGTTTTCGTGTTGTTTTGTATTTGTTATATTGTCCCAGGATTGCCGATGTGAAGCTTTCGTTTTTGTCATGCGATCACTCAAGCTTTCAAATCCTCAGCTCATTTTGGGAATCCCGTAAATCCTAATCTAATCTAATCGATCAACGTTTGTATCCTTTGGCATACTTTCAAAAACGCCTTAAGGATAACTGAAACCCTTCTAAACACGAGGACGATGTTTAGTACATAGAATTGGGGGGGGGGTATCTTTCGATATGATTGTTGCCAGCAAGCATTGTTGCCAAAACGTAATCCGATTTTTCACCAAAAATTTTTGCAAAAATACAAAAAAAAAATGAAAAAAAAAAAATTTAAAAACTTTTCAAAAAAAAAAATAATGTTTCTGTCACAGTTTTTTTGACTTTTCTTTTGGTAGAAAGAGAATAATTTTTGACAATCGATCGGGGCGTATTGACCCTAGCTAGTTCCATTCAGCCAAGCTTTTCCACAATTCTATTGTTTGAATTTTAAAAAGGTAAGAACAAGAATTGATAGAGTTAAATATAAGTTTAGTGTTAAGCAAGATAGTCTCAAAACTATATGAATAACTTGTAGTTCTTTTTTCTCCCATAAGCTTCTAATCCACCTATTCATAACGTGCTTGTTCATCAAAGTCAATCGAGTGTTTCAGAAAAAGCTTCAAATTTGTAACTTGATTCTCTAAAAGCAAGGGTATTGAAAGATAAATTCAAAGAAGCATGAATGAAGTATGAATGCAAAAAAGAAAATGCCGAAATTGTAATAAATGACCAATGAAGCATACATTTGATCATATGGAGCATAGAAAAAGATGTGTCGAGATATCCCACTGCCGCTAAACCATAGGGAGGGTTATCAAACTAAGACGTCTTTACTTCTAGGGATTTGGTGTGTTGTGATATCTCACTTGGAAGAAAGGTCTAGGTGAGGGTTCAAACTAAGACACCGATCCTTAGCCATATTAGGAAGAAGGTGTATGAATGTGATTTCCCCCAAACCTAGAACGGGGTGGGTTTTCAAACTAAGAACACCAGTCGTTGGTTGTGATATCCTACTAGGGAGCGAGGCCTAGGTAGGTGTTCAAACTAAGCAACACATTCCTAGCTTTAAGAACTTATGAAAATGATAAATATGTTGCAAAAAGTTCTATGGTTAAAATTAAGTTACAGTGCCCTAATAAGTTTTTTTGCTTGAGTCGGATTCATCTGATTATACTAAGAAAATGTAGTTGACTATGGATTGATGACCGAGCACACACATTCAAATCATATATCCATGTTGGAGTAAAGAGTTTTCAACAAGTCATAAGTATGAGTTCTTAACATCCAAAACTATATCGATCAATGAATCTTGTTAATTGCTTAGCTTGGGACTTGTGAAAAAAAAATCAGGGACGATGAAATTATCCGTCAAGACATCCGTGGATTATTCTAGGAACGTTTCTCATTCTATGATCCCATTGTTGATAAATTAAGAAAGTCGGACACTTTTTTAAATAAAAAAAAAAAAAAAGAGAAAAAAAAAGAAAAAATAAATTTTGAGTAGTTGTGTAAATATAAAAATTGGTGAGAACCGGGACTTGTCAAGGCATTGATTTCTTTTATTCCCTGTTGATAAACGCTTGCTTTACATTTCCAAGTTATTAGTCCGAGGGGATTTGATATTTTTTGGTTCTCGAGTGCTTACTTCATAGCATTGCGTGGGACTCGAACTTCTTAGTTTTGGGGGAGTTTGATATATTTAATTACACAAACCATTGTTCCAATTAAAACGAACTTAAAAGAATAAAAACATACCAATAAAATGCATTTATTTTGTAATGTTTGCATTTGTATTGTGCAGAAATGTATATCTTACAAAAGACGAGAAAACCAAGCAAAAATCGTCACAACAGGACACGAATGGAAAAGTGGGTGTGAAGACGAAGCCCATCAAGTCAAGTCAAATCCCGAGAAGAAAGAAGCAAAGAAAAGATAGAACTTAAGGGTCAAAAATGCAAACCCCTAATTTTATATTAAGGAAAACAAAGACAAGGGCTGATTATGCAAATTTTGAAACGTTCATTAAATAAGAAAGAAAGGGGAAAAAAGTAATGAAAGAAGAAAATGCGTGGAGGGAGTGGCCTTTCATGACACAAACCAAAACAACCCCTTAATCATCTCAACCTCTCCTGTCACACCCAACTTGTATAACTTATCTCCCCCAATAGCACAAACCAGGACCCTCACCTGTGTTTTGCTCCCATACTTTTCCCCTGCAACACTCCATCATCCACCCTACTAACCCCCCAGCTTTATAAAGTCCATGTTGGCAATCCCTCTCCATACCCAAAGCACTTCGATGGCTGTGATTGTTTCCAAAGAAGCCTCAAAAGAAATCAAAGCTGGATTTTGCTTTAGATTCTCTCCACACACAACTAGCACACTTGGTTTTATCTCTCCCAAAGAAGCACAAGATGCAAGTCTAATACTTCGGCTATATAAAGAGCTTCATGTGTAAGCTTTGAGGAGATATATATCTTAAAGAATCTATTTTAGTTTTTAAAATTAACTTAGCTATTTTCAGTTTTTACTTCAGGCTTGTAACACTTTCAGTTTTAATGCAAGTTTGAGTTTTTTAAAATCACTTTATAATTCCAAATTGTTAAGTTTCTTAATGACGTTGTTTTGTGTTCAAAAGCTCACAAAACATCTTGTTTACCAAACTGTTTTAACTAAGTGAACATAAAAAAGTTAAGAAATTAAGAAATACCACACCATTCCACCCCAAAATACCTCAGCTGATGTTATGGATTATAAGCCAGTTTTGGATGGCTTATGGACTCTCACTAGCTTGTTTTTATGCAACTAGAGCTTTTGTAAATTCCATTTTACCCGGTTTTGGAGCAAGGTGTAGTGAAGTCTCTCAAGTTTCTTAACTTTACTTGTCTATTGCAGAATTGTTAGTTTATTTGTTAAAACTGCTAGTTATAAGTTAACACTGCTAGCTTAGTCATGCTTATTTAATTGCTTATTATGGATTGAAAATTACTTATAAGTGTTTTTACTTTGTTATTGAATAATCTGTTTTTACTTAATTTGAAAGAAAAATGATTTTTAAAAGGTATTTTCAACTAGCATTACTAACCTCAAGTTAGTACTGCTAATTCATTTTTAGGAACAATAACTAACTTCACCTAGAGCAGTACTAACTCTAGTTTTTTTAGTACTAGGTAGTTAACTTTTGAACAACACAAACTTAAACACTACCAGTCAAACTCCACGTTAGTACTGTTGTCTTAACTGTTAGTACTAGGTTGTTCCAACTTAGCTTATCAGCTTATATTTCCAGCTTGTTTAAGATTTCTTTAGATTTTTTTGAGTAGATAAAGTTTATTCCCTAGTGTACATGCTTTCAGAAGAAACTAGTGTGACCTTTTCAAAATAATTTTAAGAGTATAATCAATTTATTTTCTAGCTTATTTATCAGTTATATCCATTCTGTTGCTTATCTTATAAGTGCATATTTTGGGTAGTTTACCTCCCTGTTTTAGCATATTTGCTTATTTCTTTGTTTAATTAGTGATTTGTTAAAGCTAGCTAGAACAAACCTTAGCCAACATGTACAAACTTAACCTAAGCATACTAACTCCAAAGTTTTTAGTACTGGTAGTTTATACTGTTAGTACTGTTGTTAGTTCTGTTATGTTTATCTTGTTTAATTTAGCTTAATTGCATGCTTAATTTGCTTATTTAGATTTAGATTAGCTTATTTGTCTGTCTTAAGCTTATTAGGGCTTATTTGTGCCTTAGTGTAAAAGTTTTTAGTGTTTTGCCTTGCTAGCTTTAACTCAAAGTCACTATGTTCTTGTTTAAATTTATTGCATTGCTTTCAGTTTTAATTCCCAATCAATCGTCTGTGAAATTCAAACACAAATCATCAATCGGTCTTCGATTTTCCATTTCAGCCAGTCGGTGGACATAACGACCGGACAACTATACTGCTTCCGGTTTTCTTGATCTCGCGGATTCTGATCCTTTTTGTGTATTTATATTTATATTTACTTATTGATACATAAAAAGAAGGGTTGGTTTGCGCGTAACCAATTTTTGGCGCCGTTGCCGGGGAAGTATGGGAGCAAAACAAGGTGCGGGCTGGTTTTGGTATTGGCGGGAGAAAAGTTATACAAGTTGGGTTGTGACAGAGAGAGGTTGAAGATGATTAAGGGGATGTTTGGTTTGTGTACAAGAAAGGCCCCTCCACATATTTCTTCTCTTCATTTCCTTTTTCCCCTTTCTTTCTTATTAAATGAACTTTTCCAAATTTGCGATAATCATCCCTGTCATTGTTTCCTTAAAATAACTTAGGGGGTTGGGCACATTTTGACCCCTTAGTTATATTTTTCTTTTGCTTTTTCTTCCTCGGATTTTGACTTGACTTTGATGGGCCTTCGTCTTCACACGACTTTTCCATCTCGTGTCCCTGTTTTGGAGACGATTTTTGCTTGGTTTATCCGTCTTTTGTAAGGATATCCATTTCCTGCACAATACAAAGTGCAAACATACGAATTACAATGCATTTTTGTTATGTTTTTTAATTCATTTTAAGTTTCGTTTAAATGGAAAATGGTAACTGCGTAATTAAACACATATCAAGATCTTCTAGCCTTTGTGGTTTATAGTAAATTATGTAGATCACAAGATATATACGTGAGAGACCTCTACAAATGTTTAGCAGGCTGTAAACTTAACAATAGCAGTATAAAGAAGACAAATATAAACAATGATCCTCTAGGATCTCTTTATTGATAATATATTGATTTGTAATTTGTAATCGGTACAAAACCCTAATGCTAAAGGTTTCTTTTATAGAGAAGAAACCCTAAATTGCTAAAGCTAAAAACGCTAAGAGATAATAAACTAAAAACGAGTAAGATATATAACATCAATACCTTCCTAATACATCGTAAGAGAAAAATACATCAATCGCTTCCTAATATATCTCTTATAAATTCCCTCATACTAATAATCACGTCTATAAATAAGATTCAGACAGATTTCTATGATCCTGTCAGCAGAAATGAGAACATGACCAGCAGAACATGACACAGAATCACCATAATGCCATCTGCAAGAAACGAACATCACTATCAGCAGTAACCTGTCATCCCCCACGCAAATGCCATAATGAAGTTCTTACAAAATCCCACAATCCTTGTTAAGTGACCTGTTGACTAAGTTAACAGCCATATCATTGTCGTATGTTTTCCCAAGTGTAATGTAATTGTCCCCATTGAGTCCTCTTCATTTCCAATACATGTTCCTAACTGAGTTTACCCAAGGGCCTGTTGTTCAACTATGTAGAGCCTCCACCAATCGTAAATATTTCTTACACAGAGAGTCCTATCATTTCGTATGTTTCCCAAGTGTATGGTAATTGGTCCACGATCCCTTTCATTTCCAATACATGTTCACTAAACGGGTTACCAGGGGGGCCTGTTTGCAACTATTAGAGCATCCACCAGATCGTAATTTCTACAGTAGAGGCTTCACAAAAACATTTTCGAAGTTCAACCATCATGTTTTGGGGTGGATAATTTTTCAAACTGGCCTTTGAAGAAGCAGGTGACATTTTCCAAGCATAATCCAAGCCACATCAGAGTGCTTTTTATAGTCTGCTCTGAATGCAGCTTTTTCTGCCTCAATTGCAGTATCATGGGTTGTTTCTGGACAATGCTTATACAAATAGTCCAAAGTTACCGCTACATCTCAAGACAAATCTTTAGCGAGCGATGACCATTCATTTAAATTTGGCCAGTCAGTGTTTTCTCGTTCAATAGTAAGTCTGAACTAGAACTGTTAAAGTGTTATTTTCGGAATAGCCATTTCTACAAAAAAGTTCAAAAATTATTAGAATGTTCGATAATACCTGTTTTCAAGAAACTAAAATATACCTAGAATATTCATAAACCATATTATTTCCTGAAAACTATAACCACATTGACAAAACTCATCAACATCAGTTGATCCTAGTGTAGAATTGTATTCAACGTAGTAAATTGTCGAACAAGTAATTGGACAAACTTTTTCAATTCTAGATATTTATTGGATTTACATTGCCCAAAACTGAGTTGCTTTGTTAGAACAGTTTCATCCCATTCTAAATGACCTTGAGTTTCAGATCTTCACTTAAAACTCAATTAAGTCATTCTATCTTAAGAAAAGAACGCAAACATATCCATGTGAGGTCTCACTCAATCAAGATCATTTTTTGTCCCGTTACGATAAAACCAAGGTCTCACTTGACTAATCGCAAATTTCAAGTTCCTTTACTTAATGGCATGAGACTAATTTAAGGGTATTAATTTTGACATTGAATCAAAATTTATGCAGGGAGAAGCAGCATACAACTCCATATCATATGTTTAATAAAAACACTTTTTATAACTTTAAGTGAATATAAATAAACATAGTTTTGGTTGAGGCTATTGGATGAAACCAATTAAAGAAGTAACCCTAACGTATTGATTTCGGATGGGAAATTGAGGCAAAGTCAACCTAAAGTAATTTTGTACTTTTAAATAGTCCGTAGGTAACTCCCAATTTGAATTTGACGCACAAAGCAAGCGAGAATTCGGATCATCAGAAGCATGACTTCCTTCTATAGTCGGTTCGACCAGCGACCGTTAAACTTCCCACACAGTTTTGTTCAAATTGATTGGAGCCTTTCGAACCACTTATAGTACAAAATTACCGAATCAACTATTTTAAACTTCAAACAATTCTTAATTTTTTTATATAGTGATTTAGTCCATATATTTTTCTTGTGAAAAATTACCCCTTTTTTGTTACCAACAATTCGCCTAATAAATAAATCAATAACAATAATTAAAATAATTGACTAAACAATAAACACATAATAACATTTAATGCTTAAAGTAAATCATGTAGCCCACACAATCCTTTTAATAGCGAGAACCCTAACTTTAAATTCTAGGGTTTTACTTATCATATATCCAAACAAAGAATCAATATATAAGTCCTTATTCCCGAATTTTGTAGATTTATCGTACTAAAAAATTAAGTGGTCAAAATATACACTTAACAATTTTACATCATATATTCTTCATGATCCATGATAACATGCATGTTTGTCAGGATCCACACATACACATAACAAATATCCCGAATAAAGATCGTAACCTCACATACAAGACATAACAATTTTAAAATCAAGTATATTAAAACACTCTTTAATCAAAACATGTAACTTTAATGGTTTCTATATAAAATTTCCGACGATATTTTTATAAAACCCTTTCATGATTTTAACATCAATACAATTTAATAATGATTTCAGGTTTCGGTAATTATCAACAATGTTAAATGGCTCGTTATGCCACTGCAGAAGGTTCTATACTTTCATTTAATTATATAAAACCATAACATCAAAGCAAAGAATAGCGGAGCAAATAAAGATCAAATAACATGCTTGAATATTAACACGAATTAGAGTTACATACCTTTTATACTAGCCCGACAAGAAATCAAATTGCTTAAGCATGTATCTCCAGGAACACTAATTTGGGTTATACGAAAACAATCCAAGAACAATCTAAAGAAGATGTACCACGATCATGTACACCACGCTATGTATCGAGTTAAACCAGATTACAAGCTTATAACAACGTAACGTTTAACCGAAAGATTCGGATCCGATCAACCCAAGTTCAGGAGCCGAATGAATGACAAGAATAGTGATAGAGTTTTTAGGGATTATTGTGTGTTCCCTTTTCACATCTCCATGTAGGTGTTTTATATAGGCTCCCTTTCCCTAATATAACATCTATTCATTAATATCAATTATGTACCATCAATTCTTAATTATGTAACATAATTTATTGTAACATTAAGTAACAATATTATGTAACATTATTGTAACATCAATATGTTAATATGTACATGGTCCTTGGTCTAATGGTCGTTAGTCATTTCCGTTAAATACCTTAACGACCGTTAAACGTTTACGTGTAAATTAACAAATAAATTATTTATAATTGTTAACTCGATAGTGAGTGGCAAACCCGTGATCTTGAGTTCGATCCTAACACACATCTATTAATTTATCGCCATAACTAAACGGTATGACATAGCCATTTGTGAGATAAGGATTAGTAGACGTGTGCAAATGACGAGATTTAGAAGTTATTGCATTCAGTTTCAATAATAAGTCAAACGAGACACATTTCAGCCCAAGAATTCAACCTAAACTCATACAAATCTGGTTTTTCCACTTGATATACACGAAACCAAGGTAGATACACAAGAAAGTAAGAACCTTTTAGAAAAAAGGCTATAAAAACTTCATAAAAATGGCTTATTTCGCCTTGTTGGAAGGAAAAGTCACATTTTTTAGACATTTAAAGCTTAACCCTAGACCGAATCAAAAACCAAACACGAATACAAACACCTTTGGAGCTCTGGTACCACTGTTAGGTGTAAGATTCACACGTTAAAACATGATCCGGAAGTCGGGAATGTTTGATAAGGTAGCTAGCCACTTAGAGAGAGAGAGTGAAGAGATAAAGAAAAGATGGTGTTTATTAGAAAGAGAAACACCAACTCACCACCCCTCCTTGGAAGTAAGTAGGGGGTATTTATAGTCCTAACACTAGTAAACTATCTAACATTGGCTAAACTAGTCCCTACGTGTTCGACTTTAATTATCTCGTCACATTTTAGACCTAACAACATTTTTTATGCTAATATGATTTGAGATTGACTTAATTCATATTCTATTTGTGACAGTCATATGTCCATACAAACATGCTATCGTCGTGCTGTTTTGTATACCACATGCAGTAGGTTTCGGGTTCGAACCTCCTCGTGGAGGTTTTCCTTCTGGGGTGATAAAAAAAGAGTGGGGTTTATCCTTTAAAACGAAGGTCCGAGTCTTGCATAATGTCCAATTGGATGTTATTGTGAGCTCGAATTACTAACTACTAACTTGTCGTTATAAAAGAAAATTCTCATAAGATTTATGTGAAATGGCAATACTTAATAGTTAAAACTCTACCAGTGTCTTTGTGTTGAAATTTACTTATAGTTTAGAAACAACGAGATGAAAAACAGCCCGCGCGTTGCTGCGGCGCTATTTTGTAACTTAGGGGTTGATTTATGCTATTTTTTATACTCAAGGGGTATTTTTTTTTCTTTTCATAACTAAGAGGTGTTCTCATAGTATGTTTTCTATTTTTCAAAGGGTTTTTTGTGTATTGAATATCGTGAATTGATTAGGTAGTTTATGGTGTGTTTTGAAAAGTATATTTTTTTTAAATATATATATATTAAACTTCAACATTTTTTATAAAATCGTATGTATGTCAGAAGCATTGCAATATTTGGCTCGTTTTGTTCGCAATCCGAAGATATTTCTGCGTGTATTTTTTATCCGAATGAATAGCTGGAATATGCGATAAAATATGTTATATATAAAGTTATTATATAAAAAAAGACCATAAATAGTTAAAAGATGATGGTACGGTTTGTAAATTTTCTTTTTTTTCCTATTTATATTAAACTTCAGCATTTTTTATAAAATCGTGCGTATTTCAGAAGCATTGCAATATTGGGCTCGTTTTATTCGCAATTCGAACATCTTTCCGCGAGTATTTTTTGAACTGAAAAAAGTCGTAAAAAATTTTAACAATAAAAATAAAATCCAACACCGAGGGTTCGTTTATAAAAAGTTTTTTTTTCATTTTGGTCCGTGAATTATTTTATTTAGTTTAGTTTGTGCCATCAGCCAGATGTTTGGCAATGTTTTTTTATCCATTTGATTTTTTGGCTGCAGATGAAGACAAAAATAGCATACTAATGTTTACTATGTTGTGTAATGTGACTGTAATTAACAAGCAAGGATTTACCCCGCTTGACTACGGACGTTAATTTTTCGCAAAGCGTTAATGCGGGCCATCTGTTATTATTATTATTATTTTTTTTAATTTTGTGCGGCTTATTTTTTTTTTTCGGTCTCATGTTTAATAGTTTGTTTTTTTTTTCTTCATATGACCTTAATGTGTTGGGCCTCATTGTTCAAATGTTTTTTTCTTTGTTGATGTTTTTTTTGCGTGTTTATTTTTTTGGCCTCATGTTTAAAAATTTTAAGTGCGGGTTTAATTTTCGGTATCATGTTTAATAATTTGTTTTTTTTCCTTATATGAGTTTATGTCCCGCGCGTTGTTGCGGGGCGGTAATTTTTTTCCTTAGTTTTTTTTTTTGCGATTTTTTTTTGTCTCATGTTTAATAGTTTGTTTTTTTTATATGGGCTTATGTGTTGGACCTCATGTTTAAACCTTTGTTTTTTTTAGCTATATGGTTTTTTTTTTTGAAATGACACTGTTTAATGTAATTTAAAGTTGTACGTTTGTGACTATGTCGATTATTTTAAAGTTGAATCGGTACTTTTCTAGCTCCTTGCTAGCTTTTTTAATAAAGTGCCGTTCTAAAAAAAAAAAAAATGGGTACTTTTGTAATATTTTTTTCCCTCTATTTTGTGCCAAAAATTAAAAAAAAATTATGCCAAAAAATAAAAATAAAAAAAATAATTTGGGCCGGCCCAAATTTTGAGCCCAGGCCCAGCCCAAACCATTGTACAGTAGAAGCACTGTAACTTCTACTGTACAATGCTAAATGTATGTATGTATAATTACATTATAGACTTTATCAAAAGTCGTTGGGTCAGTTGATATCCGCTTTCGAAAAAAATTATGGACCTATTAGAGAGATTTTTTTAGATAAAAGGTTATGGGTTCGAGTTTCGGTTTAAGCTCACTTCAGTTGGTGCCCCGCTAAGCTATATGATAGTTGTCAAAAGTTATTTTTTGCGAGATGGACAATGTCGGATGTCATAAAAACCCTCGAGGTCAGAGTGTTCCCACAAATCTACAGTTTTTGTGGATTACATTACTGGTTTTCGTATCATTTTGTACCTTTGTGAGTTTAAAGATCGATCAATACATGTTCACGTACTAGACTTACTAAAAGATTGAGATCCTTTAAATTTTATATAAACTTTACCAGTAAAGTTCTCTCACAAATATAACAGTGAGGCTTCTGAGAGACCCGATTTACTTTATTTATATGAGAGAACTTTACTGATAAAATTCGTATAAACTCTAAAAGATCTCAATCACTTACTAAAATAGTACACTAATAAATAAGTTCTAGAAGTACAACATGTAGCATTTTGGGTTCCCTAAAAGAAGGTTTTCTTTAAACAGTAGATTATTCATCTATTCCAAATTACGTATTTGTCGACAACAATCATTATGAATTTATGAGGGATGTATAAAAATATTGCAAGATTCATAAAGGGTATTTTTAGTAGTTGATTATTAATGAATATAAAGTTACGTCGTCGTCGTTTCTAAGAGCCTCAGGTGTCGTAACACGGTAACACCATTTTTTGGGCGCCACATCAGCATAACACCAACACCAACACCACTCTTCTAATCATAACACCAAACAATACCACTCACCTCTTTATTTTCATAAAACCCCCTAAACAATTATTTCATTATTTTAACAAACTAAATATTTCATTCATAA
>BQNB010059657.1:0-31697 GCA_026074375.1 Tanacetum coccineum | reverse complement strand
TTTTAGAGGCAAACATAAAAGTCCACTTAGGTAGCAAATGGATAATTGCACTTGTTTAAGACTGATTTAAGCTGTTTGTGTCCTATTTAACTTATTAAGGAAAAAACTACTCAGTAGCATGATAGGTTATACACAGTTGGTACATGATGTGGAAACCAATTTTGCCTGTTTGCAAAACCATATAAGTAGCATGAGAGGTTATACACAGCTGGATGTGGAAACCAGGTTTGCCTGTTTGGTTCCTATATAACAACGAATGTTGTTTGTTACACGTGTTACTACGTTTCATAGTCCAGTGAATTGCCAGATAAGTCAAAGTCATAATTTAGTTGCAAAAGCATGTTAGTATCATAAGAGTTTATACACACTTGGTCCTTGATGTTATAACCGGGTTTACCCGTTTGGTCCATATTTAACAGTGATTGTTGTTTGTTACACTTGTAACTACGTTCCCCTATTTCCATTGGTGGACAAAAGGGCTATAGTCTTTTGGCGGCCTAATCTATTGGCGGGAAAATAAAGAATTGTGGTTTTCCTTACACGATTAGTCCTTGAGACCCAATTACACACCATTGGACCGTCAAACCCAGATACACCATTGGACCCCCAAACACAAGTATTTAAATCGATACCAGATTTACCATTCTTACACACTGTATTTCGCCCTCTGATTCTCACCCAGCAATCTTAATAGCTTTAAACATGTCGGCAGTAAGTGATAACGGTAACTTTCCCATGGTCGACGAAGAAGAATTGACTTCTAACAAATTAGCACCGATGGCTGAAGAAATGATAATGTTAAGTGAGGTTCTTAAAAGAATCTATAATTCGCCCTCTGATTCTCATCCACCACTCATAATAACTAAAAACATGTCGGCAGTAATTGATAACCGTAAGTTTATGATGGTCGACGAAGAAGACTTGATTTTTAAGAAAATTTCACCTACGGCTAAAGAAATCCTGGAAATTTTACACGTTTGTGTTGCCACAAAAAGGTGAGTGACATCGTTTAGTACACTGATGACATAAGGGAACAGGTAGAAAAGTTTGCTGATGGTTTGAGAACAACAGTTTCCTATTTTGTCGAAAAGGCGGTAAAAAAATATACAGATGATGAATGATGTTGGTGTTTGTTTTGTAAGTTGTTGTTTGTTCCGTAAGTTGTGTTTGTATTTGAAGTTATATGTTTAACTTTTAGCAGACCGCTAGATCTTGTTATGTCATGTGTATCCAGATGATGAATGATGTTCGTGTTTGTTTTCTAAGTTGTTTTTTGTTTAGTAACTTTTGTTTGTTATTGATGTTGGTGTTGTTTGTTTTCTTATGCATGCATTTGCAGTTGCACTAATGTTGTGCCATATTTATAAAAGCATAGTCTTAGAAGTTAGCAATTTGTATAAAAAATTCGAAGAAAGATATTTGAGTTACTAAGACATGCCAAAGTCAACAAATACTCTTTGCAACATTCAGAACAGGGCATAGAAACTATGCAGACCCACCATCCTTGTGGAATACTTTGACCATATTTTTCTTTGTAATGTTAAGATAATGATGAGTTGATTGCTTAGGAGAAAAGACTGAAACATTATGAAGTATCAAAGCCGCTCCTACGATAATCGCCTTTGCAAACCTTTCCTCTGTAAGCACTTCATTATGAATAGTACCGGATATTGTACCAGAAAAGTCTTTGAGTGTTACTGTGAGATCGCCTAGCGCATTCAGAGTATACGACTTGATAACTGCAACAACTTTCTCAAGTTTCCAATTCTTGAGAAATTTCTTAACATCTCTAAAACAACCCGTCGCGATCCCTCCATCAACATTGACATACTCAAGCACGCTAAGCCACGAAGCACGCGTAAAATCGTCATCCTCACCCACATCCTCAATAAGTTTTCTAATATACTCTTGTGTAGACATTACGGATTCCTCCCCACCTTCTCGAGTATTAGCTAATTTACAGAGCTTGGTCGTTTGAACAATACCAGCTGGACCTGGTATTATCCTAATGGGCTTCACAACACTATTATCAACTTGATTGTTTTGAGATGAAAATAGGGTTTACGTGGTGGTGGTTATCTTAGGGACTATGTGAGGCTTGTTGCTGGGACGGACGATGGGGGTAAGTCGAAGATCAGAATTGTCTATATCAAAGGCTTGTTCACATTCATTATAAGTATCAACTTCATGGTTTTGAGATGAAATCAAGGTTTGGGTGGTGGTGGTTATCTCAAGGACTATGTGAGGCTTGTTAATGGGACGGACGATAGGGGTTAGTAGAAGATCAGAATCGTCTATATCAAGGCCTTCTTTCCATTCATGATTTGGTGGTGAATTTATGTTTTAGTGGATGACTGCGATACGGCTTTACTTTATCAACAGATTACACTAGTCTTAAATAGGGTGTAATGTAAACTATGTTTGACTTTTTTACACACATATTCACTTGTAATGTTTAAAAAATTAAATAGGTTTATCTATGAAATTGGTCCCTGACATTTATGCTGCACTAGAAGGTATACTGCTTTTATCTTTGAATTTGGTCCCTGACGTTTAAGGTTTTCAATTGCACTAGTACACCTTCTATATTTAGCCCTTTTCCCGTTTACCCGCCCATATTTTCTTCAGCCGTTCACATAAATAGAGAAAAACCTAAGACCAAATCACATGCCATTTTCATCTAAATAATCACACTTTCACTTGGTTTTGAGATAATTGTAAAAAAACTAACGATAACATAACATCTTCACAGGCTAACAATGAAACTTACACCTGTTCACCACGTGAAGTATGTTTATCAGACTCTGACAGTGAGTTGCTAATACCAACTCCATGGTCTGATGAGTCCAAGAATGAAAAAAGGGCAAAAGGGTGGAGAGAAGAATTCGAATGGAAAAGATCCTTGTTTGAGATTAACTTTATATTTGGTATTAATGCCTTTGATTTAGACAAAGGGACAAACGTAATGAAAGACACGGTTAGCCTGAAAAACGTGTGTGAAGAAGAGGTGCCTTTGAACAACAATATAGGAAAACAAATTGGTGATTTTGTAGATATGCATAGTGAAGCAGTGAAACAAAGGATGGATGCTAATGTGCCTGATGAGATTGATAGTGCTAAGGGTGGACAAGTTCCAAACCATGTTGTTAAGAAAGGTAACCTTGAATTTTTAGTTTGTAAAGAGGTTGCAAACCTTGGTGTTAATTACTAAAACTATGACAAAGAAGACCACTAATAAGAAGAAAATGATTTATGCTGAATAGATGGATATGCATTTACTGACACGGACGTTAATGCAAATAATAGGTCGTTTAGGTGCTATCTCTATTAACTATTGTTTTGCATCTTAAATTACCCTGTATGTATTTTGTTTGTAATTTTTTGTTCTAAATGTGTTATGTTTGGAGCATCAAGTTATGCAACTGTTTCCGTTATATTTTGTCTCCAAGGACCAACCTTGCTCCAAACATGAGTAGTGGTCAAACATTTAATTTATATGCAAAACATCTATAATACCAACAACACATTATAGTGAAATGATTCATTCATTAATAACAGCTCCGTATTGATCAAAGTGATTAGTGGTCAAACAACGTATTGAAGAATTACAGTGTCTTTGGTTTAGAGTTTAGACAAACGGGTGAACGTGTGTAACTTCAGGGATGAACAATATAAATTACCCACAAAACAACTACAATACCAACAAGACATTATAGTGAAATGATTCAATGATTAACAAACAAAAGTTGCAATCATACATTCATGAAAAAACTTAAAGAAACAAATATTTAACTATATATAAACCAAAAGCCAAAAAGAACAACCCTACAAGCCGACCATCTACCGTTTATAGAGTTCTACAAAAATCAACCTCCTTATGGAGGGACCTGAAGGTGCAATTCCTTCTTCAACTCAATCACCTTAACCAATACAGCCTTCTGAATACGCGTGAGGTGCTCCCTCGTCTTATAAGCCACTGATGTGATGTCGTGCAGGGTCAATTTATTGATTATCAAGTTTTAAATTTATATTTAGCCGACTTATCCTAAAACAACACTTTAACGGGCAGTGTACCCGATCGGGTGGATTTTCGTGGTAAGTAGGGTGTCGAACACTAAGAGCGAGGTCGTTAACCTTATATTCTATCAATATTTTAATTACTCTAATTAAGTTAATTCTAATTACTTGTTAAACCTATGCTATATACGTTTCTAATATGATGGGGGGTTTTAGCCAGAGTGACTGGCACAGGTTTTATGTTGAGAATAATCAATTCTAAACAAAATAAACATGCAAGAAAACAATCAGAAGATAAAATAGTGGTACAAGCCAAATGATAGAAGACCGTATTAGCCATAATAAATCCGATTAAATGCTGGTTTGTTTATTTAATGCAATAATTTCTTATCTCGAAGCGGCACATCATTCTTAAGACTTAGGCGGGACATCATCCTAAGACCTAGACACGTTGAATCCTGGCACACTTAACGTATCCGCATAAAGCATCCTTTTAGTTTAATTATAATCTATCTAGGGATTAAAGCAATGGTAATCTTGATAAACCCTAGCCTATCGGGACTTTACCCACTTACTGTTTGACGGTATTTTATACACTGGTAGTTCATTATTCAAATCTTTATCAATTAATTAAGAGCATACTTGTTGAAACATTACGGGTCACCTGCCGGTCCAACTAAGCTCATAATTTAAAGACAAAGACAGAACATTATTTGTGATCCTATTGGTCCAGTAATATAAAACACGATATGGAGAGCTATTCTAGTATCTAGTTCACTTGTTAGGCGTAACTAGACCCAGTTGAATGATAGGTCGCATATTCAAACACGTAAACAAGTATCATGTGATAAACATAATTAGACTTTCAACGATAAATTAAGAAATCAATTTTAAAACAAACAAAACATTAAATCTTCATTAAGAGTATAGGTATTAGCCCATAACCATTGTAATTATACAAGCGTGATCAAATAACCAAGGTAAACTAAACGTTTTACCGAACGATACCAAAAATTAAATGATTACAAGAGTATAGGAATTACATGGTGTCTTCTATGGAATCGTGATCGATGCTTGACCTTTGGTTGCTCTTCTTTTCTTTAGAAAATCGTCTTTTATGTGTATGGTATGAAGAATATGATTTTGCACACTGAAAACTCATTTTTGAGTCTTCTATTTATAGTGTCTGAAAAAGTCTGGATACGCCGTATTGAGCTAGGCCAATACGGCGTATTGGGGTATTTTCCTTGGAGTGCGCGCTAAGTTTATAATCAATCAAATATTCATTCCCAAAATATAATTATCTCCGTATCTTTGAATGTCTATCCAGCTGGATACGGCGTATGGTAGAAGAGTGATACGCCGTATTGGGAATTGTTTGTACGCGTTTTCTTGTGAAGAGTTGGCGCTGATACGCCGTATCTCTTTTCTGGATACGGCGTATTGGTCAGAAACAAGCAATCTTAAAATATCTTCGTTTTAGCTCCAAAATATGCGCCTTTCAGCATGTCTTCACAAAATCACTCCGTAATTACTGCAAATAACACTTTTAAGCAATTAAGTACGAATTCTTGTAATAATTATATAGAAGTGGGTAACTTATTCAGGATAAATGATGGATAAATGTAACGTTATTTGATTTCATCAGCCACCAATTTTCCCGGCAAACGTTCAAGCTCTTCTATTATCGCACGCCAAAATTTACACTTTACAAGCAACTACAAATTGCCTAGTTAAGTTGAAAAGTTCATTTGCTTGCTGAGCTTCCCTTTGTGTTTGCATGAGTTCTTCCAGATGAACAAATCCACGAGCAGTAGCAATAGAAAAAGAGGGGTTTTAGGAAAGTGAAATGGTTTAGGAAGTTAAGGTATGTATGTGTGTGTTTTGGATTTAAAGGGAGATATGCGAAGTGGATTTATATATAAGTAAATATATGGAGATTAATTGATTACACAAACGAAGTGTCAAAAAACGCAATTACTTCATTGGAATGGTAAATGTTTAAATTGCGGCTAAAACTGGACAAATTCAGAATCTTCGTTTTAAGCTCCCAAAATATGCGCCTTTATCAACATCATGCACTTATTACAAAGACCAAGCATGCAAGTAACACGTAGAACATTCCTTCTGTATTTGGTGGGAAATGGAAAGCCAATAGAACGCATTGAGGGACCAACGGTGTAAATAAAAAAACACTAACAAACCACTTCAAACTATTATCAACGAGCAACGGTCATAAAGTCAGGACTTCTTTTTTTTCCTTAAAAAAACAGAAACAAACTCAAAATTAGAAAACCATTTCAAGAATATCTTCTTCTTCTTTAATGGAAGAATCAAAGAAAAGTCAAAAGAATGCTTGCTTTTCGAAGTTAACTACCATAGTGTTTGGGGTAGTGGCTTCGTTTATGTTTGTTATGAATTAATTAGTTGGGGTTTATTTAGTCTAATCATTTGTATGAATTATCCATGATCAGTTGTTGTTCTTAATGCCAAATGGTTATACAGATTATTTGACTTTTGCTAAATCATACCAGTGACCCAATTGACTTTCACTAAATCATACCACTAGACTTTATAAGTCAAACAAATTAACACATTCATCCACAATAATATGACTAACAACCGAATCTATTCATTCCATCAACTAACACAAAACCACATTCATCCACATAACCCATTACCTACTAAGAACATCTAGCAAAAAAAGCAACTTCTCTAAACATTCACATTGTACAGTAAACATAAAAACCCAAAAAACAAACCAGCTGATGATGAGAAATTTCAGCAACGTGCGTCGCTTTTCTTCAACCATAACAAGGATTTCTTCAAGCTCATTGCGTGACCTCAACAACCCTGGGATAATCTGAACAGACCTTTGACACATTGGTGGATCAAACCACCGGAGGAAGTTGGACTCTGAAAAGAGTCGAAAAAGGATGTGTAAATAAACAAATAAAATGATTTGTTACATATTTTTCGATCGGATCATACTTAAAAGTGTAGGACAACCATAGAAACGACGACCTGGATTCCGATTAGTCCATGATGTCCTAATCATAGCTTCCAAACCACACGCACAACGAGCCATTTTATAATTTTGTGTCTTATACTTTGCAAATCATCATTTATAATACACAGAAGCGAGTCAGGGACCAATGGTGCAAGCGCTAAAGGACAAAAAATAGCAACAATAAAACACCCGTTGAAAAAAAACAAAAAAACGAAGAAAAAAAATTAGTGAGGGACGAACGGTGAAATAATGACAAAATTTTGAATTTACTAAACTGCCCATCGTTGAAAAGTCAAACTAACACCCGTTACGTATAACGGGGCTCGAGGAACCAAACGGGTAACAAAAACCGACTTTAAGGATTAACGACATTGACCCCCGTTATCTAGGGACTGAATCCGCAATCTGGCCTAAGTATAGGGACGAACGGTGTAATTTACCTAAAGAACTAAGTACTATATTTTACTTTGATGTGGAAACGTAACAAAGCCTCCACCCGACCTGACCGAACTTCTCATTACCGGGCATTGTGACCGACCGAACCCACCCTGACTTTTTTATTTGTTTGAGCAGAGAGGAGACCGAATAAATTAGGAAGAACAAGCCAAAAAGTAACTGTTTAGGTGTTTAGCGAATTTTTTTTAACAAAATAACCTCATATTCTTGTAAAAACCCAATGTTTTATTTTAATTAATGAAATGAAAATTTTTATTTTTTAAATGTTCGTCCGGTCAGTTTAGTTACTATTTGGTTTAAGAGAGAAGCTGAGATGGCTTCTTCTTTGACACCAAGAAGAAGACGGAGGAGAACCCAAGCCATCTGTTTGAAAGAAGAAGAAGAAGATATAAAATGTGAGGAATGCGGGTCGGGTGAGTTTGGATCTGAGCTGCTGTTATGCGACCAATGCGACCGAGGCTTTCATTTGTTCTGCCTCCGACCAATCCTTCCTTGTGTCCCATTTGGTTCTTGGTTCTGTCCTTGTTGTACCCAAAAAACCATCCAAAGTATGTCCCTCCTTTTTTTTTCCAATTTCACTTTTAGGGGGTGTTGCTTATTTCATAACTTCTGATTTTCTGATGGGCTTATATAAGTTTATCATGTCCTAATAAACTTATATAAGCCCACAAGTTTCAAAATAAGCCGGAAATTTGAGGAATCAAATAAGCTCATAAGCTCACATATAAACCGAAACAAACACCCCCTCAGTATTCTAGGTTTTTTTTCCTGAAAATTAATAGCATATCATTAGCTGATTCATAAATGTAGCTTATTCATTCAGTGCTCTTACTGATTACAGTATTGTATTTTAAATTTAAAGAAACCCCAATTGTTAAGGTCACACGCCCTATAAATACAACTCATGTTAGGTTACACCGTGTTAAAATTCGCCTTCATTGAGATCCATCAAATAATAACTACAAACACAAATGCAGGCATACAAAATTAAATAAATAAGAAAACACCTGATAACCGGCATAACTATAACGCGGCTTATATGTACTAAAATGGTCCTATGGTATTCAGTTATATCATATACATTATAATATTTTTGTTATTTTAGAAATTGTTATTGTACACACAGGATTTCCATTGGTTCAAACTAAAATCATCGATTTTTTCCGCATTCAAAGGTCCACACAACCAACTCACAATCTTTGCCAAGGTACAGACTAACAATATTCATTCATGTTTCCATTGCTTCATGCTACTGAGTTTTAGATTCCTCACTGTTTATTGCATTGTTGTAGATATCCTTCGTAAGAAAAGACGACGAACTTTAGCAACTTCAAAGAAAAGTAGACGGCTGTTGGCATTTAGTCCAAGTGAAGATCCTGCAAGAAGGCTAGAACAAATGGCGTCATTAGCCACAGCTTTGACTGCAACACGAGCTCAGTTCAGTGATGATCTCACCTATACTTCTGGCATGGCTCCCAGGTCTGCAAATAATCCTGCCTATGAGAAGGATGGAATGCAGGTAATTAAACATTCAACTCTTTTATGTTCTTATCTCGTTAGATGGATTGTTTAAGGTTTGGTTAATCGTTGATCAGGTTTTATCAAGAGAAGACACTGAATCGTTGAATTTATGCAAGACTATGATGAAGAGAGGGGAATGCCCGCCTCTTATGGTTGTGTTTGATCCTGTTGAAGGGTGGGTACACTTTTACGCCCTCACCTATTTCTTTAAGACTTTTTATCCATAACTGTTACGAGAATTTTGAATTTAATGTGCTTCTATGTTTATTACAGTTTCACAGTCGAAGCTGATAAACTCATTAAAGACTTGACAATTATCACCGAGTATGTTGGAGATGTTGATTACTTGCAAACAAGGGAAAATGACGATGGCGATAGTATTATGACTCTCATTTCTGCTGCTAATCCTTCAAAAAGTCTCATCATTTGTCCTGACAAGCGCAGTAACATTGCTCGATTCATCAATGGCATTAATAACCATACACAGTAAGTCTCCTTCACCTGGTTACACTTTCACTAAAAAATTATCATCTTGTTAATTGTTCGGTTTTGTCTACAGGGAGGGGAGAAAGAAACAGAACTTGAAGTGTGTGAGATATAATGTGGATGGTGAAGCCAGGGTGTTACTAGTAGCAAACAGGGACATATCAAAGGGAGAACGATTGTACTATGACTACAATGCCTATGAGTATGAGTACCCTACCGAGCATTTTGTATGACCCTTGTATACTTGATTGTGTACTCACTCCCAATCCTCACAACTTTTAACTTTCTGAGATCTAACCTTCTTTTGAGATGTTATTGAGCTTCTGCAATTGTACAAGCATCTCAACTGTTTTTTAAGAAATGATAATGGTCTGAAATTTTTGGCGTGATTGTTAACTGTGCAAGAATCTATGTATGAATGGCAATCTATAAAAGGCTGTTTCTCAGTGTCTGCAGTTTATATATCAGAATTCAAGAATCTATGTAGCAAACTGATGAATGTGAGAGTGCTGCCTTTGTTTCTGTTTGCAAACAAATTGATAATGTAGCAATCTCTTGTCTTTTTGATAAGAGGATTGGAATAATAACATTGCAATCTATCAAACACTATCATCAGGTCTGTTCTCAAAACCTTACAGGTTCTAGTTATTTTTGCTGCTTGATTCAGCAGTCACTTGCAGGCTATTTAATTCTACTTCACATTAGCTCTACACTACTAATATTAAGCTTACAATATGCATTCTTGGGAAGACTACTTTAATGAACAATATTTGAACATGGGTCATTCTAGTTAAGACAGGTACGGACAGCCACCACGTGGGTCAATGTGTCTAATGTTCTGACACCAGCCATCAAATGGGTAATTTGGTATGATAAGCTTAAGCTTACGAGATTATATAAGTGTGTTTCATAAGCCTATTTCTTGTGCCTTATCTGAGGGAACAAAATGAAATTTATTTGGTTACTATCAAATACACTTATATGTCTGTTTTAGTCAATACAACATCATAAGCTATTGCAAATATGTAGCTTACCTTGATAGATAATACAAGCATTCAACAATAAACATAGACTTGTTAGCTTATAATTAATAAGCCATAATATGTATTGAAAACATAGACACAAACCAATAAAAGAGTATTATCCCTCACTTTTTGATCAAGATCTAGGGGTGTCGGTTCGGTTATGGGGTTGTTCGGTTAATTCGATTCGGTTAGTTCGGTTTCAAAAACAAATTGGTCAACCCGAAAACCGAATTTGAATTTGGTTCGGTTGTCGGGTTGACACGAATAACCCGAATTTCACTATTTATTTTAAAAAATAATAATAATTACAAAGATATTTAGCAAAAAAAATTATTTCAAGCATAAAAAATGTTTTTTATATTAGGATAAAATTTTAATTGTATATATATATATATATATATATATATATATATATAAAACAAATATATATTTATATGAATTCGGTTTTCGATTCGGTTTACGGTTCAGATTGCCAAACCCATATCCAACCCGAGAACCGAATTAGTAGTTCGGTTTTGGCAAATTCGGTTCGGTTATTAGTTCGGTTCGATTGTTTTCGATTCGGTTCACTTTCGGTTTTCGGTTTTTTCGGTTTTTCTGCTCACCCCTACCAAACGATTCCTAGTTTACACACACACACACACACACATATATATATATATATATATATATATATATATTCCAAAACTCGTTCTCCAGGTTATACACAAACACCTCTTCTTGTTTGCTATAAACGACATTCGGACCCCTCCTTATTTTTTTGTTCGACCGGTCACAACCAACACCTCACGAGTTTGGTTTTCGTACTAACAAGTCCCTCACTTGTTTATAACGTCTAACGTTATAACGTCTAATCTTCAAAAACCCTAATCATTTTTCCTCCCTTCAACCCCTCCCCATCTTCTTCATTGATCTTTCATTCAATCCAAAAAAACCCCTAATCTTCAAAAACCCTAATCAATTTTATTCTTCATGGGAAAGCAATTCGTCAATACGGATCAAAATGGTTGGACATGGATAACTCGGAACAAGAAATCAAAACCAATTGGAAATCCTTATCATAAGGATTTGGAGAACATTGCAACATCCTTTTATGTCACCAATATGCCTCCGGCATTAACATCAAAAGGATTATGGAACGTGTGTGCTTCTCATGGTCGTTTGGTTGACGCTTTCATCGCTAATAAATTATCTAAAGGAGGTAAACGCTTTGGTTTTATTAAATTCCTTGGTGTTAAGGATGCAAATTCTATTGTGAATTCTATGTCGAATATATGGATTGGTAGTTTTCATCTTTACATCACCTTAGCTTTAAACCAACATCCCAACACAAAAACCCTAGCACCAAAATATACTCAATCCCAACCAAAACCTACCAACGCTTTCACTACCGCCAATAACCATAACGCCTTCCCATCTCTTAACAACATCGCCACAAATAATAAACCTCCAGAAATCAAAACACACCAACCAAAACCCTCATACTCCTCGACCCTCAAATATGTTCCCATATCAACCTCCAACGAAACAAAACCCATCCAAAAACGCACCATCACACTCACGGAACAAGAAACCATTAATGTGGAAAACACGGATACAATCCTACTTGTGAAATTGAAAGACATCGATTCCATGGAAAACATGTATGTCATTTGTAGGAATGAAGGCTTCTTAGATCTTAATATTCATCATGTTGGCGGATACTGGATTTGGATACAATTTCCCTCATCTATGTCTTGCTCTAAATTCCAAGAGAATGAAAGTCTTAAAAGGTTGTATTCGATTAAAAGGGCTCCCATGCCTAATTTTAAAATTGACGAACGAATTCTTTGGATTGAGGTGAGTGGTTTACCTTTATGTGCTTGGGGCTCAATGGCTTACAAAAAGATTGCAAGTAGCTTTGGGAAATTCTTGTTCTTTGAGAAGGAAGAATCCACAGCATTGAGTTCGGGTAGACTTTGCATATCTACCAAATCACATCAACTCATCTCGGAAACTGTTCAAGTCGACATCAAGAATGAGTCTTTTGAGGTTTCGGTCCAAGAAATTGGATCATGGAGTACAAAAATAAAAGATGACTACAATGACATTTCCTCCAACCACGACTTAAAGGAGGTGGATCATGTATCTGAATCAAACGACGAGCAACCGATTGATGATTTTGAAATACTCCAAACAAAACTCAACAATATGGATGAACAAGCTTTTGACAATGAACTGGGTACCGAAGGGGACAAAAAAGATGGTGAAAATAGGTATTCAATCGACTCCCCAAAGAAAAAAATGGAAGAAGACACCAATTTTAATTCCACTAATTCAGAAACAAAGGATAATTCTTCGGATTTAAGTAGACCTCCTGGATTTGAGTTCATGAAAAAGAGCTTTTCATCATCTAGCAATTGTTCTACATCGTTTGCAAGACGTAGAAAAAATGATATCAAAGGATTTTCCCTTTTAAGTGAACTCAACCAAATCATTGATGTGGGCTCATCACTTGGTTATGATGTTAGAGGATGTAAAAAAACTCTAAACAAAATGATCAAAGGAATCGGGATTCACATGGTTGACAAATGAATATTTTGTCAATAAATAGTTGTGGTACGAGGAAAAGAAGAAAACGCATGTGGATAAAGGACCTTTGCCTTAAACACAATGTGCATTTTCTTGGGATTCAAGAATCAAAAATGACTCGTCTTGAGCTATTTCGAATTAAATCTATGTGGGGTAACTATGCTTTTGATTATGCTTGTAGTATGGCTCGTGGTCTCTCAGGTGGTCTTATTTCTATATGGGACCCCAATATGTTCTCTAAGAATTCTATTTGGTGTGACGACTCGTTTATTATTATCAAAGGAAATTGGAAGAATATAGTGGGAGACTGTTTCATGGTGAATATTTACGGCCCACAAGATCATGTTTCTAAACTTGCCTTATGGAATAGACTCACAGACTTCATGCATCACCATAATGGCTCCTATATTATGTTTGGAGACATGAATGCTGTCAGAAACGCACAAGAAAGGTTTGGTACTACTTTGAATAGTATTGAAGCTGATCATTTTAACTCTTTCATTGATTCCACAGGTTTAGTCGATCTTCCTATTGGTGGTCGCTCTTTTACTTGGATGAATAAAGCAGGTACTAAGCTTAGTAAACTTGATCGCGCTTCCTTATTCAGAAGATGTGATATTCGGCTCCAGATGTTCGGATTACTGCTCTCGTTTCTATTTTTCTTGTTTAGATAGGTTTTGGTCTCATCATAACCATATCCTTCTTATATTGACATAAACTTGATTTGGTCCCATCGTTAAAATTGTATAATCATGGCTTCTGAGAGTTGGTTTTGTAACCTCATTAATGAGGAATGGGAATTGCTTGATTATAATCTCAAATGTCATGAAACGTTTCGTCGCCTCATGGTTAAGATCAACATTTGGAGAACAACATCAAGAGTTGGAAAGAAACATGAAAAATCGTGCTTTGAGGAAATTAATTCAATTGAGAAAAAGGATTGTGAGGGATCCGTATGCCTTCCGACAATGGATCACTGCTCATTCTTCTTCAAGAAATTGAAAATGATCGATAAGTATGCTTCAATGGTTATTATTCAAAAAGCTCATTGTCAATTGGGATATAAGAAGGGATAAAAATTCAAATTTTTCATGGGTCATCAACAAAAAAGGCGGAATTCGATGATCAATAGGATTATGGTTGATGGAAATTGGATCACGATAAAAAAACCCCCTAGTTTTGATCAAGAATGCCCCCCCTTTCATTCAATTTATATAAAAGAAATTCAAGCTCTAGATTCCAGGTTTCTGTTCTCTAAATTCCTCATTCTCTTTCCCTTACTTTGCATGGATCTGAGAAACTCTTGAAAGAAAAGTTACCATTGAGGTAAATTAAGGAACGCCGTTTGGCTTGTGGAAGTAGTAAAGCTCCGGGCCCGGATGGTTATTCTTTTGCGTTTGTGAAGATGTATTGGGGACTATTCAGAAGGATCTATATGATTTTGTTAACTTATTCTTTGCTTCTTGTGTTATGCCTAATGGTGCTAATTCTTCGTTTTTCACCCTTATCCCAAAGGTCAACAACCCTACCTTAATCACTGACTTTCGCTCTATTTCGCTTATTGGTTAGACACTATAAGATCATTGGCCAAGAATTTTAGCTAACCGTTATCTAAAGTTGATTGACAAGATTGTTAGCAACGGAACAGTCGGCGTTTATTGTGGTCGTCAAATTCTGATGGCCCCGTTATTTAAGCGAAATTCATTGAGTGGTATAAAAAACGAAAAGAAGCTCCTCATTTTTAATGTGGGACTTTGAAAAAGGCTTTTGAATTCATAAGCTTGAATTACTTGATTCACATTTTGACAGTTTTGGTTTTAGTAATTAAATCGGTTGCTCTTGGATTAATGCTTCGTCTCAATTCTTCGAGAGCTTCTATTCTTATTAATGTAGCCCAAGTCTGAGTTTCCAATTTTTAAGCCGTGTCTTAGGCAAGAGATCCCTCTATCTCTTTCCTTTTCATCTTGGTTATGGGGAAGGTCTCTCATAATGCTTTTGAGAAAGCAGTGGGAAATGGTTTGATTTCCCGGTGTTTATATTAGTGAATTCTGCTATTCATATGTTTCCTATCTTTTCTTTGCAGATGATGTGATCATTACTACTGACTGGAATGCTAGAGACCTGGAAAACACCATTCGTGTTCTTCGTGTTTTCTATCTAGCCTTCGGGTCTCAAGATTATCATTCACATGTTAATATTTATGGTATTGGGGTTAATAAAGATGAAGTTGTAAGTTTGGCTCGCAATGTGGTTGTGTTGCAGGTGATATCCTCTTTCAATTACCTTTGGTTCCCCTATTGGTTTCAATATGAAAGTCTTTTGCTAGTTGGAAGTCGCTTGTTGATCGTTTTCATATGAGGCTTTCCTCTTGAAAAGGCTATTATTCTGTCGATTGGGGGTCGTCTGACTTCTTTCTCAAGTCTGTGTTGGTGGTTTGCTATTTACTATCTATCGATTTTCAGAGCACCCGATCGGTCCTTAAGACCTGGAAAGAATTCGGGCCTAAATTTGTTTAGGGTGGTAATAAGATAAAAACCAAAAATGGATAAGGTCAAATGGTCAATTATTTAATTCTTTCGATATCGGAGGTTTAAAATTGGCAGTATTAAAAGCTTTCACCCTGCTCTTCTTCACAAAAATGGCGTTGGTAGGTTGCTTTTCTTCCCCAAACGCCCTTTGGGTTCAGGATCATCAAGCTTATCATGGTCAAGAAGGAGGTTTCGATACAAATGTTGTAGCTTCAAGGGCATTTGGCTAACATTGTTGAACCTCTAATTTTCTCCAACTCGAAGGGTATTATCTTATCTAACACTTTTCGTTTTAAAGCAGGTTGTGGCACTCGTATTCGATTTTGGAAAGATATTTGGGTAGGCGAGACTCCTTTTTTTACAAGGTACAATCGGCTCTATCATCTTGATCAAGACAAAGATTGTCTTATCATTGACCGTATTAATAATGGGCAATGGTCTTGGAATTGGTCTCGGACCAATCTTGGTGTTAGAAATCTTGCCTATTTATGTGACATGTTAAATGAGATCGGTCTACTAAAAATATTTGATGTCAATGAAGATTCTTGTTACATGAAGTCTTGGTCCTAATGGTACTTTTACCGTTAGGATGGCGTTATAGGATTGACACAAATTATCCTTCCCACTCTTGCTCATGCTACTACTTGGGAATAAAATCTATTCCCCCGGAAAGGGTCAATGTGTTTATGTGGAGCTTTTCTTGGACCCGAACGCCCTCATAGCTTGAATCTACTGCTTCGCGTGGTATGGATATCCCAGCCAATACCTCTTGTCCTTCTTGCATTGCCAATGTTGAATTCTGCTAATCAGTTTTCTTCTTTCGTTTTTTTTTTTGTCTTTTTTTTTTGAATGCGAAATTGCTTCAGATAAATGGAAGCTCGTTTTTAAATGGGTGTATTCCTCTTTTTTAAGCTTCTTCTTGGGATGCTTTCAATGATTGGATCATCCTACTTGGCATGCTTTAAAGTGAAAAACACAGGTTCTATGTTATTACTTACTTCGGTCTTTGGTGGCTTTGGAGATACCGAAATAGCGTCCGTTACGCTCAAACCGTTGAGGAAAAAGTGATCTATTTGATAATGTTGCTCCATTTTCGCTAATTTTTATGGCTTCACATATGGACCTTATGAAGTTATCTTGATGATTGCTTATGTATCCCTTTCGATCACGCGTATGGCAATGGTTCGAGCTGGCTTTTGGTTTTTTCCTGAAGATGGCGTTCTGTTCGCTGGGTTGCATACTGTAGCCAAGGTTTTTGCGTTTGGGCATCTTCGTCGGTTTTTGAGGGGATGGTTCTTCTTTTCTCATTCTCTCGGGACTTGTTTGGGGTTTCATCAAAATCCATCCCGGAGTGAAAACCGGTGGCTCGGCCTCCGGGATGGGGGGTTTTCTTTTGCCGGAGTGAAAACCGATCCGTCAGCCTTCGTGTCAAAAGTTTTTCATCCCTTTTGATTCCCTCGAAGTTAAAGTCTCGGGATTTTACCATTTTTTGATGTTATGTATTCTTTTGTTGACTCTATTGTTTACTTTTAAGTTTCTAAACGTTTGCTAGTCTTTTTTATATACTTTTTCCATCTTTGCCGTTCAAAAAAAAAAACATACCAATTATTATATTTTTAAGATATATAGTTCATTCGCATGTTACATTATCCAAATCTTATACTTAAGTTAAACGAGGTGGGTTTACTCGCACTCTGCCGCAGAGCGCAGGAGACAAAGTGTGTAAAGAACCGATGACTACAACAGGCGAGAGGGTATTTCGAAGAAAAAAGCAAAGAAAATTTTATTTTTTAAAAAAATAAAAAAACGGGTCGGACTCAGGCCGACCGGCGGGTTGACCCGGCTTTGCAATAAATGACAAAAAAAAGGTCGGGCCCGGGTCGACCGGCGGGTTCCGACGGGTTTTCCGGCGGGGCTTTGCATTAAATGCCTTGTCATCTAAAGCCTGCCCTTTAATAAATATATACTAATCATATGCATACATGATACATGCTACATTATGCATGGTAGAAGTAAGGTGGTGTTTGTTTTTTTTTCTAAAATGACTTTTAGCAGCATCTTAATCTGACTTTTTTACACGTGGCTAGACATTTGGGTCATTAAGACTGTTTGTTTTTTTCATGTTATTCAGAGGTAGTAAGAGGCAAACACTGTTAAGGGCGTTTGTTTTTTCTGGCCATTAAAAGACAGTAAGAGGCATAAACCTCTTACTAACTAGATGTGGAAGAGGTGTCTTAACATCTCTTAATGTCTTATTTTTTCTTTTTTTTTCTTTTTTTCTTTATCTTTTGTATTAAAAGTATTAAAAGTATGTCAACGTGAATTGAAGTTAGAAAACACATTGATAGATGGAAGCCCTGCTCCCTTATTAAAGATATGTGATTTTAGGTGTTCCAAGGTAGCATTTATCGTGATGATCTTGATTGTTATCTCAGATCGTAACTGTGTTCTATTTTAAGCCGTAAAGTTATTTTACACAGTGTATTGTTTCCGTTGAATTTTGTATATCAGATCGACAAATTTATCGAGTAAGTGGCATTAACTTTGTTTTTCTTTTCGTAGTGTAATTCTTTAAACTTTATTTGTACTTGTGAAAAAATTGCTAATTTATGACCCGTTTAAGTTACAAGGGACTGCACTTAGTCATGAATCAAAAAGGTATAAATGGAACATGATAAAGAGTCACAGTACCAACAAATAGTTAAGGCTGCCTCACAATATCTTGTCTACAAATCCTTTAACGAATTGAAAGTGCTTCAGGTCTTCACTATGAGAAAGAATATCAGTTTTTCGTCCACTCTACTTACAAAAGGAGTCCAAGTTCTGAAGCGGTGATCCGGTGCACAATAATTCTATGCAAACCTCCATTTATGGAAGATGCAGGCTTTCATAGTTGATGTCTAAGGACCAGTGAGTGGGTCCACAATCATATGAATTACAAAGACAACGCCGATGAGTACCTGCAATGACTTTTACCCAATAACCATGCAAGCCATGAATACTACTTTCCTGAGATCAACAAGATTCCAGTTACCCTTCTTTTCACTTCTGAGTAGCCACATTACACCCCATGACGAGTAAATCAGAAGTGTATGTTTTTTTGGTCTTAATGTTATTTTATCAAATGTCATTACATGAAACTGGTTCCAACTATACCTGGTAAAGAATATTAGAGGTATTAACAGAGAAGTAGAACAAACATCACAAAAGCATACAACAAAAGAAGCATATCTGCTCCTCAAATTCATATATTATTCGCACCTCATGCTGTGGTAACTTCTCTATATGACATTCGCTAATGTAAATTTGGTGCTGCAGGTTGCTATTGGATGTGAATTAACATCGGAATCCTTTCTCTTGAGCGATGAACAGCGGGAGAAGGACCTTAAGCAGCGATTGCCAATAAAAGAAGTTGCAGTGCTGCAATGTAGGACAGGTAGTTTCATTGCCTAGATTAATAAAAAAAATTAATTACTGTTGTCACTGCATCTACTCGATATGTATCTAGGATCTGGATACTCAATAGACATGGAAATAATAGAGTTAAGGTCAAGGATATAGTATGGTACGTTGGATATTAGAATTCCGTTACAAAGTATTTTCACTTTCGGATCTAGGGAAGATATAAATAATAAAGTTTTACACTCAGGCATGGTTCGCTTCTATGTTGTAGTGGTACCAAGCCTCATAAGTATTCCGTTTACATTCCTACCACTAATCTGTTTTGAATAAGTCCTCAACCCTATTATATTTTCTTTGGTACTGCTAATGCTGCAAGAATGGTTTTTGATCCTATACAATCACCTCACTACAAAATCATTCAGTCAGTGTTCATATATGATGATGATTTTGTTCGTTTTTACATTCAAATACAAACTTATTCTCCATAAACAAATAATTTGAGTGTTTAGTGGTCATCAATTTCCCTTCAGGAATTTTAGATATTTGACAGATGAAAATATATTGGAATGATGCCATACATTGGGTAAATAGTTGAGTAAGCGGCTTTCGGCTTTGCCTTTGATTATTACATAGGCGTATTATCTATATTATTATGAAGTGGACCCGCTCATTGTGTACAAAAAATATTTATGAACCGTCTCCAAAAAATATATAATAACCAAACCCGCTTGTTGGGTGTGAGTCCGTTGGGCATATAATAACAAAGATTGGTTTCCTTTTTACAAATGTCGCACAACAAAGAATCAAACGAAAAAGAGGAATGAAGATTCTATGTTTACAAAGATTGCCAAAAAAAATACGAACCGAACCCGCCCGTTGGGCGGGTTACGTAACTAGTATATATATATATATATATATATATATATATAGTTAGGATCAAATGAGAAGTTTTCTTAAAATAAGAAGGATAAGAAGTAACTATAATCGCATATTCGAGATGCACTAACTTAAATTAGATGCATCTCTATAATCTTAGATGCATTATAATGCATCATAATGTGTTTTCTAGCTTTTAATTAGATGCATATACATATATTAGATGCAATTCATGATTTCTCTTGTTTTTTGTTCCTCTACATGTGTCGAAATCATGAAAATCAATTTGCACCATCTACACATCAAATTAACTTTCAAAACTCAATATGTTGCATTAAATGATAGAAATCATCTAATGTAAGTCGTTGCATCTCAATGTGTGGTTTTAGTCAACTTTCCCACTTCTTATTTTAATGTACTTGTTTTTTTTTTTTTTTTTTTCCACTGGATCCCTATCTCTATATATAGTTATTATATATATATATTATATATATATATATATATATATATATATATATATATATATATATATATATATATATATATATATTTATATATTTATATATAGTCAAAGTAATGTTTTGAAAAGAATGGATACAATAAAAGTTGGATTGAAATAAAGATGTGATCGAGTCACGCACACGCTCACACTAGAAAGACGATACATGCATGATAATAATAACCTTATATATATTTTTTCAAGTTTTGTATGTGTATTTTATTAATGAAAATTGCGGGAAAAACAAGCAAGCGTGTTTCATGAATGGATAAATTTGTTTAAGGATTATTAATGTGAAGGTGGTTGGGAGAAATGATCGAGACATGCAGATCGATCGATATATTATTTTCAATCCTAGCTTTGACCATCAAATTCATCATATTCATATCTTAAAATAAAAATATTTATTGAATTTTGTTTAACTAGACATGACTTTTTTGAATGACAAATAAAGTCCAGTGTTTACTTCACATTTTGCGTGTGTATTTGCAAAGTATTAGAGAATATAACGGCCCAAGTTTGAATGTAGGTTTGATTTATTAGGGTTTTAGGGTTTTTAGTATATTTTATGTTGCCTTATAAATACATATCAATAATATAATCTTTTCGTCCTTAAATAAGTGTCCACTATTAACTTTATAAGTCATAATTCTTCAACTTTAACGTTAAATTATTTTAATTGTGTTATATAATAATTGATGCAAAATATATGAATGAATTGAGTTTTAAATGTATTTTTATTGGGTATGATTTTCATCAAGTATTATACAACACAAACAAAATAATTTAAGGTCAAAGTTGAAGAATAATGACTTCAAAAGTCAATAGTGGACACTTATTTAGAGACGGAGTGAGTAATATTTTTTACGAGGTTTTCATCATTCAACATGGTATTAAAGCGGGTCTGATCCTCAGACTTAAGTGGCTAAGTTGAGCCGCCTCTTTTATATCACCCCGTCAAACTCTAACTGTTACCATTTATCTCTTTTTTTTTTAAAAAAAAAATATTCTATGCTTTGCCTTTTTTTTTCATGATGAAGATTAATATATGCTTGTTGTCGAATGTCATCATCAAATTTATTCTTTGCTTTACTGTTATTGCTTTGCTATCGCTTTGTTTTGCTTTTGCTGTTGCAGATGAAGATTTGTCTTCGCTTGCTGACGAAGGTCTTCATCAACAAAACTTGTATTGTTTAATGTTTATTTAGTTTTCTCATTCAATCCGAGCTTTCGTGATTTCATCGCTGGAATTACGAGAGAGTATTAGAGGATATAACGACCCAAGCTCGAATGTGAGTTGGGTCCATTAAAGTTTTAGATCTTCTAATATGTTCTATGCTGCTCTACAAATACATATCAATAATATAATAATTCTCACGAAGTTTTCATCATTCGACACAAAGTAGCTCATGAGTCATGCGGTTCATATCTCATCGATCACTCAAACCATGAATTCACTTATTTTCATCATGTACCCTGCATTCATCTGGATTAAGATAGAGATAAAACTGATTGTGAATTAAACAAATAAGATATGACATAGGATATGTTTGACGATATGTAGTAGTTTATAGTAACAATAGCAGTAGCAGTTATCACAAACAGTTAAAGTAGTTGTTTGTTATAAAAAGTGGTTGGTTTTAACTAAATGAATGTTTGTTTTTGTGCTACTTGACGAATGTGCATCTTGAAAAAGTATACGGTATATCAGGTTCAACTATAGAATGGTAGTGCATATCGGACCGAACCAAGAAATCGGAGTGCTTTTTTGTATAGTTATTATTTATCAAATATATAATTATAAACAATAATTAATATATTATTTATATATTTTATAAATAATAAACGATTATATATAAGCGCCCCACCATATATAAGCCCAACGCGTTGAACTTCTCTTGGACCTTCAACGCGTTAAAGTTCTTCTCCTGGACCTTCAACGCTAACGGAACAAAAAGCGCTAAGAGAACGAAAAATGTTAACAGATAAAAAAAAAGCTGACGTTTTAAGCGAAAAGCGATCAGTTTATTTACGTTTTTATAATTAAATCATTTGTAAATCATTTTTAATAAATCAAAAAAGATTTAATTTTTTTGTTACTTTTAGGGACTACATTCGGCCTTTAGGGACTATCGGTAGTGTCTAGATTTCTGGCGCCAAACTTTCCCGCCAATGAAAAAGTAAAAATAAAAAAAAATTGTAGTCCCCTTACTTATAGGGACTACATGTAGTCACTATAAGCGAGGGTCAAAGTTAGACTTTTTATTTGACTTTTTTGGTTTGGTGACCTTACTATTAGGGACTACATATTTGACTTTTTTATTTGACTTTTTTGATTTCGTTCCTGAACTTTTAGGGACTACATGTAGTTGCTATAATTTTAAGTCAAAGTCATATATTTTCAATAAGTTGGGTTTTGTCATGTAGCTCACTTATAGGGACTACATGTGGCCCCTATAAGTTACCGTGTAGTCCCTATAAAATCTGGTCAAAGATTATAGCAAGAATGTTGAAAATTTCGTCGCCACACTAATAGTGACCACATGTAGTCGCTATAACCAATCTTATAAAGACCACATTATGTAGTCCCTAGAAGTCTTGGTGACTAGAGCTCTTTTTTGTTGTAGTGAAATTTTAAGAAATTAAAATGTTTGCTAAACTTAGTGATGGAAATGCAGGGGCTCATACTATTGGACAAGCTCAATGCTTCTTGTTCCATGATAGGATATATGCCAACGGATTAGATATTGATGATGGATTTGCTAGCACACATAGACGTCATTGTCCTATTAATAAAGGGAACGAAAATCTGGCAGCATTAGATTTGGTGACACCGAATTCGTTTGACAACAACTACTTCAAGAACTTGATACAAAAGAAAGGTCTTCTTGAATCAGACCAGGTGCTCTTCAGTGGTGGATCAACAGACAGTATTGTTAAGGAGTACAGCAACAATCCTTCAAAGTTTAAGTCAGATTTCGCGGCGGCCATGGTGAAGATGAGTGAATTTAGAACAACAACGGGGAAGGAAGGAGTCATTCGGAAGATTTGTGGTGCTCTTCCTTAACCTTGCTGCTACTGTTCAGATTCTTTTGAAAATTAATTGTAAACATATATATTTATTCATTCTTTCGATCTATTCTTTAATAAAGTGTAAGGCAGTAGCATATTTGATTCTTTTGTATATCCAGAAATGAAAACTTTATTATTTGTTTGAATCATTTTTCACATAACATAGACGAGAACTTCAAACTATTACTTGTACATTTGTCATGAGAGTAGTTATATATACTCATTTTCACATAACATCAATTAGTCTTCGGCTTTCTTAATGAATTATCCAGGCAAAGTTATATATACTCATTTTCACTCACGATATAAACTAATTAAACCTGTAAATTGCATTGTTGTAAGCATCGCGACGGAGCGTCCGTAGGCGATTGTATTGTATGCATTAGGAATGTAGTTATTTAAAATATCGTACTTTTTCTCAATTGAGATTGGCTTTGTTGTGTTAATAATAAAGCATACGGAGTTCCCGAAACACCATTTCCTAATCTCTGAAAAATCATAAGAAAATAGATAAGATCTACTATTACATATGGCTTGGCTTCCAACCACCATAGCAAGAATTGCAATTCCAAGAACCGGCCACCTTATTTTTGGACCTTAACCATGTCAGAGATGAACGCTCCAATCAGCTAAGCTGTTGGTCACCGTCCTGGGACATTCATGGTTTCATTGTTGAATCTTTAGGTGAAGTCTTCGAATGACTCGCCTGGTCCCACCTTAGTCGTTGTAGGTCGATGAAGTTCCTAGTGTAATTCCGCATTGGTTGGTATTTGGAAAAGGAACTTATCTTTGTGGTCTTTTCACCCTGAGTTACTGTGCTTTGCCTAGCTTTGGAACCAACGTGACACGCCGAGTCCCGTGAGGTTCTGTCGAACAAAGTTGCAGGATTGTTGGGGACGTTACAGTTTGATTGCTCCCTTGAATGACCATAACTGGGGAAATCGGGATCTCCGGCCCCTGGTATGTGGCTGATATTTCTTGGGCATGACTGGGTTCCAGGAATTTTGTAGTCTGAATGAAACTGTCCCGTCGAATTGTATTTTTCCTAAGGTGTTCAGGCGTGGCTAAATTTTGGTAGTGTGGTTGTTTCCCCCAGTGAGTGCCTTGGTAAGTAATTTGACCAGGTGGCCCTCTTCCAAGGTTGCTAGGCTATGGGGTGAGGCATGACATTGGTTACCCTGAGAGGGTGAACCGAGTAATCAAAATAATAGGTCCTTTTGGGCTGGACTCACGGTTATGTTAACCTGAGGATCGATGATGGGAGGTGGTATGTTTGGGCCCTAGCCCCATATGATAAGCGGAAGGCTAAAAGGTGGTCGGTGTAAGGTTACCTGAGAGTCCGCGAACCTTCTTTTTGATCCTAAATCCCAGTCGATTGGTCGACATAGGCGTACAAATTCATCTACTTGGTTATAAACCCTAAGCTCCTCCGTACTACCCAGAATTTTGTGCTGCTGAAATTGGTTGAATAGCTGACATGGTTGGTCATTGTTCGTCCACTGCTACAAAACAGGCTAATGCAACGAAAATTTGTAACGGTAAATTTCCGTTGCAAATTTGCAACCGTAATGAAACAAATTACCAACCGAATGTGAGAATGTAGTTTGTATAAGCCTATGGGATTTTCATATTTATTGACAGACTTTAGCTCCACTTGTGTTTTTGGTTCAGAATGTTCCCTCAAAAGATTAATAAATTGTAATAACAACCGTATTGCCTCAGCGTGTTGCTGGCGGTGGCGTGGTTTTATTTTATCATAGATTTTTATGAGATTTGGGTAAATATGTGTTATGCATGACTGCCCGCGCGTTGATGCGAGGTGTTAATTTTTTTTTCTTTTTTGTATTTTGTGCGACTTTTTTTTCCTGTCTTATGTTTAACAGTTTTTTTTATATGGGCTTAGTGTTGGGCGGCATGACTGGGTATTTTTGAACTGAATAAATCAATTCTTTTGGTAATTTTTTTATTATTTTCTGTGACAATTTTTTATTTTATTTTTTATTTTGTGCTATAGTTTTTTTTTATATGGGCTTATGTGTTTGGTCTCATATTTTTTGATATGAATAAATAAGTACTTTTGTAATTTTGTTTCTTATTTTGTGCCGATCAGTTTTTTTTCAAGGTGCCTAGTTAAAGAAAAAAAAACAAAAAAAAAGTCAAATGGCTGGCCCAAAGTGAGAGCCCAATGGGCCGGTATTATAGCAACTACGTAGAAAAAAGTCAAATGGGTCGGCCCAAAGTGGGAGCCCAATGGGCCTCCTCACTGTAGCAACTACGTCAAAACGACGTAGTTTTATTTATCCCAAATAGAGTATAATATCAAGCATGATTACCCGGCGTTGCTGCGGGTCGTTAATTTTTTTCGCGTAGTGCGATGCTGTATTATTTTTTATTTTTTTAGTTTTTGTGTGGTTTTATTTTTTCGTCTTCATGTTTAATGTTTGTTTTTTTCGTATATGGGCTTCTGTGTGTGGGGCTTAAATGTTTAAAAGGTTTTCATTTTTTTGGCTATAACGGGTTTTTGTTAATATATTTATGGGCAACATGGCATTTTTTTATTGTATTCTGTGTGGGTTTATTTTTTGTCTCTTGTTTAATAGTGCGGGTTTAAAAATTTTTGCCGTTAAAATTTTATTTTTAAATTTCTTGTTCTATTTTTTCTTTGTGCTGGTTTTTTTTTTTCGTCTCATGTTTAATAGTTTGTTTTTTTATATATGGGCTTATGTGTTGGGTCTCATGTCGCGGGTATTTTTTTATCTTAATAAGTCAATATTTTTGTAATTTTTTTTCCTATTTTGTGTCGAGCAGTTTTTTTTACATTGCCTACAAAAAAAAAATAAAAAATAGCCAAATGGGTTGGCCCAAATTCTGAGCCCAAAGGGCCGAGCACTGTAGCGTGTGGAACAAAACTACGTCGTTGTATTCTACGCGAGACATTATTTTTTTTATTTTGTGCGGTTTTATTTTTTCGGCCTCATGTTTAATAGTTTGTTTTTTTCTTATAAATGGGCTTATGTGTGGGGCTTATGTTTAAAGGTTTCTTTTTTTGGACATACGGGTTTTTTTTTTTAATATAATTTTATTGGTAACATGGCTTTAAATGAGAAATCAGCCCGTTACTACTGCAAAGCGTTTTTTAATTGAATTTGTGCGGGTTTTATTTTTTCGGTCACAATGTTTAATAGTGCGGGTTAATCTTTGCGTTGAAAATTTTTAATTGTTAATCAAATTTCTATTTTTTTTTTGTGGCGGTTTAATTTTTTCCGGTCACCATGTTTAATAGTTTGTTTTTTTTATATGGTCTTATGTGTTGGGCCTCATGTCGCGAGTATTTTTTTTATCTTAATAATTCAATATTTTATTGTAGTTTTTTTTTCTTTTTTTTATGACGAGCCATGTTTTTTTTACATTGCCTCGACAAAAAAAAAAAAAATGCCAAATTGGGCCGGCCCCATTGGGCCGGTTGCCCTCATTCTGAGGCCCAAAGGCGAGCACTGTACGTGGAACAAAACTACGTCGTTTTATTCCTACGAGACATTATTTTTTTTATTTTGTCTTTTATTTTTTCGGCCGCTCATGTTTAATAGTTTGATTTTTTTCTTAATGGGGCTTATGAGGTGGGGCTTATTTAAAAAAAGTTTTTTTTTTTTGCTATAAAACGGTTTTTTTTTTTAATATAATTTTTATGGGAACATGGGCTTTAAAAAAAATGAAACTCGCGCGTTACACTGCAGGGCGTTTTTAATTGTATTTTTGGGGGGTTTATTTTTTCGTCTCATGTTTTAATAGTGCGGGTTAAATTTTTGCGTTAAAATTTTATATTTATTCTTTCTATTTTTTATTTGTGCGGTTTAGTTAGTTTTTTTGGGTTAATTTTTTCGGTCTTCATGTTTAATAGTTTGATTTTTTTTATATGAGTTATATGTTGGGTCTCATGTTGCTATATATTTTTTATCTAATAAGTCATATTCATGTATTTTTTTTTTCTATATTATGCGAGCAAGTTTTTTTTACATTGCCTACAAAACAAAAAATTGCCAATTTGGGCCGGCCATTGGGCCCTTTACTGTAGCAACGCTGCCAATTGCGTTAAAATTTTAATTTTTATTCTTTTCCTATTTTTTATTTGTGCGGGTTTATTTTTTCGGTCTCACGTTTAATAGTTTATTTTAAACCCTAAGCTCCTCCGTACTACCCAGAATTTTGTGCTGCTGAAATTGGTTGAATAGCTGACATGGTTGGTCATTGTTCGTCCACTGCTACAAAACAGGCTAATGCAACGAAAATTTACAACGGTAAATTTCCGTTACAAATATGCAACCGTAATTTTCATATTTATTGACAGGCTTAGCCCACTTGTGTTTTGGGTTCTAGAATGTTCCTCAAAGGATTATAAATTGTAATAATGAGTCAATGAAAATCAAGCAAAATCAAATATTGTGTATCCGAGGAAAATATAAGGGGTGGCACGAGGTGCAAGTTTATTGTGGGGAATGAAGGTGTGGGTAACAAAGACAACAAAAGATACGCAATCGTGAGTAATCAGGTTGTTTGTTAAATAGTTTAGTGCAAGGTATCTCATTTTGAATGGCAGATGAAGGTAGGAGATTGAGTAGGAAGGAAGCCATATGTAATGCCTCGACCCAAAAGGTGGGTAGAAGGTAAGCTTAGAAAAGAAGGGTGCGAATGTCATTATTAATAGTGCGCAACATTCGCTCTGACTTTCCATTTTGTTATGACGTTTTTGGGCAAGAAAAATAGACCTGAATGTCATTTTGAGCAAACAAGTTAAGAAGATTGGTGTTGTCAAACTCACCACCATGATCACACTGAAAAGTCGTAATATCAGACTTAAACTGATTATTTACATAATAACGAAAATATGAGAATTTTTGAAAAACTTTGGATTTAGTACGCAGAGGATATATTCACAAATATTAAGAATAATGATCAAGAAACAACACATGGTATTTAAAACCACCGAAGCTAACAATGGGAGAAGTCCAAATATCATAGTGCACAATCTTAAAAGAGCGAGTAACAATAGAATCCGAACTAGCAAACGGAAGTCTCACATGTTTGCCAAGCTGGCATGCATGATAAAGATGTGAGGACTTCTCTTTATTACAAGAAATAAACTGACGAGAAAAAAAGAACGTAACACTTATTCCCCGAGATGCTCGAGGCGTTGGAGCCACGTACAAGGACTAACAGAAAGCAAAGCATGAGGAATAGTAGAAGGTTGGGTGACTGGGTATAGATCTCCTGAACTATCACATCTGAGGAGGATATGACGGGTCAAGAAATTCTTCACAGAGAAACCAAAAGCATCGAATTCAACAGAGCAATTATTATCCCTAGTAAATTGATGAACAAAAATAAGATTTTTGATGATATTAAGGGTGACTAGAACATTATGTAAGTATAAAGGACAATTAAGGGTAGGTAAGATGCTATGACCGGTATTGGTAATAGGTATGAATTTTCCATCACCAACACAAACAGATGGATATAAACATTTATTATAAACAATATTTAAATTAATTGTATGTGAATTGAGATGAGACGATGCACCTGTGTTCATATTCCATGTCAGTCTCCAATAGTCATGGCGCTAAAGGCTTGTGAGAGCCTAGACGGAGCGGCGCCCAAAATACCTGCTTGTGTATTCAACATATTGATGGACCGATAAATAAATGAAAAATAAAAATAAATGGTGTTGCTTTTCTTTTTCTTTTTTGTATGCGTCAGTAATAAACCACATGGATGAAACAATTAGCAAATTGTTCTTTCTTTGCACACGCCTAAAAACCAGGGAGTAATGTATTGATGACTAATTGATCTTTTATTCTTCGTAACTGTATCGTAACTTTTCTCTCTTTTTTTTCAAAGACCTAATAGAAGATAGATGGAGAAGGAAAGAGATAGAGAGAAAAATTAGAAGAATATCAATTTTGCTCTTGATACCATATTAGAATAATTGATTATCATTGACTCATTATTACAATTTATAATCCTTTGAGAAACATTCTAGAACCCAAAACATAAGTGGGCTAAGCCTGTCAATAAATATGAAAAGCCCATAGGCTTATAAAAACTACGGTCTAACACCGAATAGCAACGACGAAGAAAATGGTTGCAAATCAATTGCAAAATCTAAACTAATTTCTTTTCCATTTAATTTTATCTTTTCCGTTGCAAATGCGTTGCAAATTATAAAAAATTGCAACGGAAGACAAAAATTAAATCTAAAAGAAATTATAATTATTTTCTGTTGGAATTCCGTTCCAAATTTTAAAAATTTGCAATGTAATAACACCTGAAGACAAAAATTAAATCCTAAAATAATTATCATTTGTTTTCCGTTGCAATTCAGTTGCAAATTCTCAAAATTTGCAACAAAAGACAAAAATTAAATCTAAAAAAATTATCACTATTTTCCGTTACAATTCCACTGCAAAAAACGAAAAAGCAAAAAAAGACATAATTTAAATTAAAAGAAATTATCATTTCTTTCTATTTCTATTGCATTTCTTTCTGATACAAAAGAAAGGTCTTCTTGAATCAGACCAGGTGCTCTTCAGTGGTGGATAAACAGATAGTATTGTTAGGGAGTACAACAACAATCCTTCAAAGTTCAAGTCAGATTTCGCGGCTGGCATGGTGAAAATGTGTGAATTCAAAACAACAACGGGGCAAGAAGGTTTCATACGGAGGATTTGTGGTGCTCTTCCTTAAGCTTCTTGGTGTTGTTCATCTTCCTTGAAAATTAATTTGTAATCAATACTTTATTCATTCATTGTATCATTCAAGTGTAAATCAATGGCATATTTTGTTTAATTTATATATTTACTGATAAATGAAAGATAAATGATAGTTCCTCCTACTACAAACTCTCACTTTTATTCCTACTCATAGGATTTTGACAAGTGTCAGAATTGATGATTTAGATGCAGAGAGATCATAAGTGGAGAAAATATATATAATATTATCATGTGTGTATGATGATATGTAGGAACATAGTTAGTACTGGTAGAAGGATTATCATAGTTAGTACTGGTAGTGTTAAATAGTTAATACTGCTTATGTAATAGTTAAGTCTGCTTACGCAGAAGTTAGTTAGAGTTAAAGATATGCATGAGATATCTTAGGAAAGGATATGCATTATCTTTATAGGCGTTTTGTAAAGCCCATTAGGGTTTTCTTAGTCTATAAAAGGAACCCTAGGCATGTTTAGTAGATATGGTTCTACATAAGATTATAGAGATCAAATAGTAATCATAGTTTGTAATCTGTAACCTAGGCAGATTCAAAGTTTAATATAAAAGTTCTTTTGTGGTATTCATTATTGTTCTTCTTAGCATTATTGATTAGATTCCGCATAATCAATAGTGTTCACTCAATGTTTCAATATTGTTGCTTTAGAATTATCTAAAGGAGCAAACTCTTGCAAGCTGAAGGTTTAGATCTATTTAGTAAATCGATCCAACAAGTGGTATCAGAGCTTGTGTGGAAACTCTAATTAAGAAGAACTCAACTATAAGATGGCAGAACAAGACATTCCTCCACCCACAATCACTGCAATAAAGATCCTCATCATCAGGATGGAAGAGTACGATATATGGAACATGAGAATGCGCCAATATATATGTCATACATACCATAATCTACGTGATGTTATTGTCAATGAAGATTTAGAAAAAGAGCCTGCACTAACAACTGGAGAAACTTCTGCTCCTCCTGCTCCTAAGACTGTCAAACAACTGGCTGCAAGAAGGAATCAGGAAAGAGTTAAAAGCATTTTGCTTTTAGCAATACCTGATGAATACCTCCTCAAGTTTCACAATGTTGCTAATGCTAAATCACTCTAGGAGGCAATCAAATTGTCACACCCCCAAAATATCAGAGTATAATGGCAACCGAGGGCGTGCGACTTCATGATTATCATACTTCTAAGCAATACAGAACGATCTCTATATGAGATGTTTGAAGAAAATTGATCACTTGAATTAGGAAATAATAAGTTGTTTAAACATTCAGCGGAAGCAAAAGATTGACAATACGACATCGTTTTTAAATAGTACAAGTGATCTTCAGATAACGAGAAAATGACTGCAATGCATGAGACTTCATATAGCATCTTCGTCCTTAATACCTGAGGAAACATTGCTAAAGTGTCAACATAAAGTTGGTGAGTTCATAGGTTTGTTTAAGCAGAAAAATGTAGTGTTTGT